>BOPN01004931.1:79549-84549 GCA_017312705.2 Penaeus japonicus | reverse complement strand
AATTTTTCCTTTGAAAGTTTGAGAATTAATTCATTGTTGCATTGTATGTATACCTGATGATTTGATGGGTATTTTCATTTCCTTGCAAGAGCTGTTCGTTCTGGAGATTTTAATTCTAGCAATTTTTTCTTTTTCTTTTTGAGCAATTTTGCAACCATATTAGATGCTAACGTTCATTTTGCGAAAGAATCGTGACTTACTACATTCGTTTCCTTTCAGATCTTCTTATCATTCTCTCTCTCTCTCTCTCTCTCTCTCTCTCTATCTATCTATCTATCTATCTATCTATCTATCTCTATCTATCTATCTCTATCTCTCTATTTCTCTCTATTTCTCTCTATTTCTCTCTCTCTCTCTCTCTCTCTCTCTCTCTCTCTCTCTCTCTCTCTCTCTCTCTCTCTCTCTCTCTCTCTCTCTCTCTCTTTCTCTCTTTCTCTCTTTCTCTCTTTCTCTCTCCCTCTCTCCCTCTCTCCCTCACTCCCTCTCTCCCTCTCTCCCTCCCTCCATCACACCTCTCCCTCTCGCTGCCACTTAGATAAACACATCATCGATCACGGTCAGTGTTGCCACAACAGAACACCTCCAGCTACTTCGTGACGGCGGCTAATCGGAAGTGATGCCAGATCTGCCCTCTTGGATGATGACGATCAGCTGTAGAGAGCAGAGTGACGTGGCGGGAGATTTGAATTTTGTGTTGCTCAATTGGCCTCCGCGAGGGATCACGACCCGTTATACCCGGCTGTCAATTTTGGAGCGAGCGGAAAAAGGAAGGTTCGAATTGGATGGAGGGAGAGGGAGGGAGAGGGAGGGAGGAGAGGGAGGAAGGGAGAGGGAGGAAGGAGGAATGGAGGAGAGAGGGAAAGGTAGGAAGTAGAAAGGGGAAGGGAGGGGGAGGGAGGAGAGAGGGAAAAGGGAGATTAATTAACTGGGAGAGAAGGAAGGAAGGAGGGGGATGGAGGAGAGATGGGAAAGGAGGAGAGAGGGAGGGAGGAGAGAGGGGGAAATGGATGGGAAGGAAACAGAAGGATAATGGAGAGGGAGGGAGGAGAGAGAGGGAAGGCTGAGGGACTGAAGGAGTGGGAAGGAAGGGGGGGGGGGGTGGAGGAACTGGAGGAGAGAGAAGGAAGGGAGATGGATGAAGGAGAGAGGGGGAAGGGAGAGGGAAGGAGTGGAAAAGACGGAGGGAGGGGAGGGAATGGAGGAGACGGGGAAAGGGGGGGGGTAGAGAGAGGGAAGGATAATGGAGGTAGAAGTGAGAGATTGGGGAAGAATATAAGGAAGGAGCAAGAGAGGAGGGAGAGGAAAAGAGAAAAGGAGAGACAGAAAGAGGAAGAAAGATAGACTGATATAGTGGCAAAAGGGGTAGAGGGACAGAAAGAGAGGATGGGAAGGTGATAAGATGAGACGGGAGGGGGGGGGGGACGAGCGAGTGAGCGAGAGAGAGAGAGAGAGAGAGAGAGAGAGAGGGAAAGAGAGAGAGAGAGAGACTTTGACTTAGACACTGACATGTTTATTGAGACAAGTGGTTACTTACACCTTAAAAGGGTGAGGTTACAAAGGCTATCCTCACTTGCATCTACATCAACGAATAGAAATATATATACAGTATATAAAGCGAAGAAATTACAAGCATACAGTGTCAAGTGTTTACAGTTGAGGAGACCGATATAACGCGATCCATTCTCCCGCTCCTGGGATCTCATAACCTTATACATGAATATATGAAGTACATTTATATGAGCAAAATACGATTATTCTCCTGAAGGAATTAGTCAGGGTTTCAAGAAAGGTATTTGTATTTCGAGAGAATGTTGTACCATACATGATCTTCACTAAAATGTCAATAAAACCTTACTCGGGCTATCAAAAATGCAAAATTCTTGTACTCGGAACACCTATCTCCCAATAATATATATATACCTAATCTAATTCTCATGTGTTCAGAATTATCCCCGCTGTGTTATAGAAAATAAATGTAGCACAATCTAATATCTGTAATATTAACACCGCGCATTAGTACTGACTTATCCCATCTTTTTTTTTCCTTTTTCTTGTTATTGACAGTTGGTGTCAATAACATACTTTGGTTAACTCTACCATTTATTTAACATGTTAAAGTACTTAGTAGTTGGTTAAGGAGCTATAAGACTGCGTTTCTTAAGACAAGCATTGTACATTATATGCGAAAATCAAAATATACCTCGAGACATTGTAAAGACCAGCAAGCTCTCTATAAGATTGCTATCCACTAAAAATATCTATATTCGTACAGAACAATGCTCAGCTTAACACTCATGATATAATGACTTTAGGATATTCTCCCTGCAGACATTTTATCCTAGAATTCTCCCAGGAAACTAATCCACCAGATTTGAATGAATCAAGTTGCAGTGATGTTGCTTACTCGTTTTGTTTACCCTGTCCGACCGTCACGGTTGCCTTGAACTGGGGTTTCGAATTCTCATTCCGAACGGTTCGAGGGAAGTCTGTTCGAAGTGATGCCGTTACCGAGACTGAGGTAATGAGATCAGATGGGAAAATAGACTGATTAGTGTGGCATTAGATGGGGGGGGGGGGGGGGGGGGGGTATTATAAGGTGAGAGGTAATCTTATATGTCAGGGGCGGGCATCTGGGGTATCGAAATGAGGCGTCTGGCGCCAAAATTGGGTGGAAGGTTAGAGAGAATAAAGATAATATAGGAAGAATAGCGTGTGTGTTAGTGTGTGTGTGTGTGTGTGTGTGTGTGTGCATACACACACACACTCACTAACACACACTATTTCTTCCTTTATGGTATATATATATATATATATATATATATATATATATATATATATATATATGTGTATATATATATACACATATATATATACATATACATATATATATACATATATATATATATATATATATATATATATATATATATATATACATATATACATATATATATATATATATATGTGTGTATATATATGTATATATATATATATATATATATATATATATATATATATATATATATATATATATATATATAATGTGCATATATATACATCTCTCTTTCAGAGAGATATAGAGAGAAGAGAAAGGAAGGAGAGAGAACGGAGAGAGGGGGGAGGGAGAGAAGAAAGAAGAAAGAAAGAAGTGGGGGGGGTAAGAGTAGGAAGCGAAGGAAGGGAGGAAGGAATAGGAGAATAAAAGAGGGGGGAGGGGTGGAAAAAGGGTAGAGAAAGAAAGGGCACGATAATGATAAGAAAAATGCTTATTACTCCAAAATACCACATAATGACGAATAAAGACATAAACGCAGACCCGTTAACTTTATCAATCATTATACAAAGTGCCAAAAAACATGCACAAAAGTAGCTACAAGCGAAAACAGTGACAAATACAGTGAAGAGGGTGATGACGAAGTAATCGGAAGGGAATTATCCGAAAAGGGGGGGAGGAGGAGGGGAGGGGAGAGAAAGGCTTAAGGGGGAAGGGGGGGAGAGAAAGACTTAAGGGGGAAGGGGTGGGGGAGAAAGGCTTAAAGGGGAAGGGGGGGGGAGGAGGAGGTAGTAGTAACTGTCTTAACGAGCGAGAGAGAGCGAGAAGCATCACCTCGTTAAGCACCGGTAACGAGCGCCGTCCGTCCTGCTGTTGGTGATTGAGAAAGGGGGATGGGGGATGGGGAGGGGGAGGGGGAGGGGAAGGAGTGAAAGAGGAGGGGAAAGGTTGTGGGGAAGGGGTGAGGAGGAGTGAAAGAGGAGGGGAAAGGTTTGAGGGAGGGGGGAGGGGGGAGGAGGAGGGGAAAGGTTGTGGGGGAGGGGGTGTGGAGGGGAGGGGGAGGAGGAGTGAAAGAGGAGGGGGAAAGGTTTGGGGGAGGGGGAGGGGTGAGGAGGGGGAAGGTTGTGGGGGAGGGGGGAGGAGGGGGAAGGTTTGGGGAGGGGTGAGGAGGGAAAGGTTTTGGGGGAGGGGGAGGAGGAGGGACGAGAGGGAGGGGAAAGGTTGTGGGGGGAGGGGGGAGGAGGGGAAGGTTGTGGGGGAGGGGTAAGGAGTGAAAGAGGAGGGGAAAGGTTTGGGGGAGGGGGGAGGGGGGAGGAGGAGGGGAAAGGTTTTGGGGGAGGGGGGAGGAGGAGGGACGAGAGGAGGGGAATGGTTGTGGGGGAGGGTGGGAGGAGAGGGAGGAGGGACGAGAGTAGTGGGAGGATGGAGATGGAAACAGAGGGGGGAGGGGGAAGGAGGAGGGGAGTGAAAGGTGGGGGTAAAAGAGATAGGGGGAGGGCAAAGGAGGGGCAGGAAGAGGGCAACATGGAGGAGGGAAAAAAAGGGAAAAGGAGGAAGATATAAAGGGAGAAAAGAAGATGGAAACGTAGGGGGGGGGAGCGGGAGAGGGAGAGAAGGAAACGAAGGATGAGGACAAGAGGACAAGGGGAAAAGGGGAAAAGGGGAAAAGGGGAAAAGGGGAAAAGGAGGGAAAAGAAGATGAAAGGCTTAGAAAAAGGATCGTGTGGACAGAACAGGCTAGGATTAGGGACAAGAGAGGGATAGAGGAGGGGAAAAAATGGAAAGAAAGGGCAAAACTAGAGAGAGAAGAAAGGAAAAGAGAAGAAGATGGAGATGAAGAAAGTAAGGAAATGAAAATGGACCGAGAATCAGAGAAAGGAAGGAGATATAAGGAGGGAGAAGGGGGGGGGGGTAGGATGGTGACGGAAGACGGGAGAAAGAGAAAAGAGAAAGTCAGGATATTATATCATCCGCAGCGAAGAAGAAAGTTGTTTAAATCTATCGCTGTTTCATCTATCTCCTCGTTCATCACCTCCGGATTATTATTGTTTCTTCTTGTTTCTCACAATCGTCTTCTCGTTAATCCGTTTTGCATTTGGAATTGGTCACATGTTGTCATTCCCGTAATTTTTTTTTTTTTTTTTTTTTTTTTTTTTTTTTTTTTTTTTTTTTTTTTTTTTTACTTCATCGTTTTCTCACCGTTATTTCCACATTTTTTTTATCATAA
>BOPN01004931.1:64549-67049 GCA_017312705.2 Penaeus japonicus | reverse complement strand
GTGAATTTATGAAAGATAGGAGAAGCTACGAAAAAATAAATAAATAAATAAATCACAGAACGGAAACAAAGTAATCAATACAAAAAAAAAAAAAACGGGATAACCACCATCTGAATAATTCAATATACAGATATTAATCAAATCAAAGACTACGAACAGAATAAAGGAATCATCATAAAAAAAAAATGCTAACCTAACCGAAATTGGCGCCAACACAAGAAAAATTCCCAGAGATTGTAAAATCACCGCGTACGAACGACTGTTTGTGAATAGCACTCTCTTGCCTCCAGAGGCCAAGACGTCTGTGAGGATTACGTCGAGGGAAGGATTGGCACGGGATTAACAAAGGTAAGATCTGATTACTTGTCTGGATTGGCCATTGCTCGCTATTTGAATGTCACGTAATAGAACAAGGGACACGCACATACATACGGGCTTAATGCATTTACGAGTCTAATCTGTAGGGACATTGAACGAGAATGTCTTAAAATTTGTATCATTAATCTGGTGTACGAGTTATATCCTGGTGGATAAGGATTAGCTTAGGTAGACATATTGACTTGAATGGAATTTCATTTGAATAAGAACAAGTATTGTGATATATTATTGGGCTTTGAATGTAATAAGAAAGAAGAAATCTTTCGATTATTTTTTCACTGAAAGAAAAGTCAAGCTTTCTAACTTCTCGAGTCATTCTCATCTCTCATTTGCATTTTTTTATCTATTTTTCTCTCCCACTCAATGAAATGGCGTTGGAAATATACAATAAATTATCGCTAAGCTTAGTTCACACGTAAACCATAATGGAAGACCACAGATATCTATCTAGATTGGGTGAAATATTCGCCAATCCTCTTCAAGATGTATTGTTTACTATATAGTTTCGAAATTACTGTATACTATAAATAATCATGTTTCCTTCACATTTGGTTATGTATCCCTTTATCGCATAACAGTCGGACTTTTGTATAAGATCCAACTTGCAATACAAAGTCATCTCATTATCACTCTAATATTAAGAGTGAATTTCACACGAAATTCATCGTCTGAATCATTTATTTACTTCAGTATTCTGGTGGCTTTCACTAGAATCCACGATTTTCATAGAAATGATCTGATTTATTCAAGTATTCAAGTTTGATTGGCACCTTTCCGAGTCAATATATAAACTCTTGGAAGGAAACTGAATTGGTCATTAAATAAATCTTTGAATATGAAATTATATTAGGAAAGTTTGCATTCTTTTTTTTTTTTTTTTTTTTTAATTGATGCTGATGCTTCCTGATTTCTCCTGCTATAATTGCGTATGCTTTTTGTATATAATTTCACTTATAGATTTATTCTTTGAACATGTGATATACGAAACATTAAAGTCATTTCATTGAAAAGCGTTTTTAAGATGTTTTAGTTAACATGACATAACATGACAGTTAACTCAAAGAAAAAAAAAAGTTTCCCACATCATAGCTCATCATATACCAAGACGATTTTTATAATGCCAAATAATGCCACCCCCCCCCCCCCCCGCCTTCCCCTCTAACATCTAACCCCCAATGCCCTATGCCAGCTAGGCTTACAAGCCCCTAAGACCGAATAATTACTAGAAAGTCGTAATTATTTTGATAATCAGCGAGATAATCACTTTCCCTTATAGCTCGAGTTTCCATACACCCCCCTCCTCCCCCTCCTCTTTCCTCCTCTCCCCCCCCCCCTCCCTCACCCCCTCCTCCGGGTGCCTTGCCTTCCGCCCTTTCTCGAGCCTTTTCTAAGATGACGTGAGAATGCAGAAAAAAAAATTGAATTACTCAAGACAGGATGAGAGAAAATTGCCTTTTTTTGATTAGTTCTCAATTCCGGTTTTCTTAGGGTGGTTTCTCCATCATTAGTGTTTGTATATGTATATGTATGTGTGTTTGTACAAGTATATCTATTTATCTATCAATCTATCTATCTATCTATATATCTACTTATGCACACACACCTGCATGTACACACATACACATACATGTCTGTGCGTTTGTGCGTCTGTATGTGCGTGTATGTGTGTGTGTGTGTGTGTGTGTGTGTGTGTGTGTGTGTGTCAATGCGCCCCGTCTGGTTTATGTGGGACAGGCACTGACATCTTGCTTTACTGACGGGAAGTTTGAAATCAGCTTAAGATTTTGCTATTTTTAATGGAGTTTATGAACTTACATAGTGCCTGGTAATGTCTAGATAGCAAGTAGTAAATATGGTACGGTTGATATAGGGGTTAGGTCAGGTCGCAGCGTCGAAGAGAGGACTTGGCCCGGAGGCGAGAGGTCAGAAGGGAGATATTCTGAGGGTGAGAGGTTAGCGTGTCAAGTGCCTTGACCTCTGTCGGCCTGGATTAAGAATAGGTTTCTGACCTTCCTTATTTATTACTTCTATGATTGCGGTATATATATAGAGAGAGACATGTATATGTATGTATGTATGAATAAATCTTTATCTTTCTCTCTCTTTCTCTTTTTTTTTTTTT
>BOPN01004931.1:37500-42500 GCA_017312705.2 Penaeus japonicus | reverse complement strand
AGGGGTAGGGAGGTACGAAGAGAGGGAAGGAAGGGGGATGAAGAGAAGAGGAGAGAGGGGGAAATAGAAGAAAAGGGAGGAAAAGGGGAGGGAGAGGGTAAGAAGGTAACGGAGGAGGAGGGAGAAGGGGAAGAAGAGCAGAGGAGGAAGAGGAGATAAGGGGAGGAGGAGGGGGATGGAAAAAAAGAGGATGAGGAGAGGGAGGAGGAGAAACCGAACGAAGAAGAAGAAAAGAGAGGGAGTGAAAGAGGAGTAGGAGGAGGAAGGGGAAGAAGAGAAGAGAAAGGAGAGGAGGGGGTGAGGACGATAAGGACGAGGATGAGAAGGGGAGGAGGAAGAAGGAAGAACTGGAAGAAGAAGAAAACAGAGGGAGGAGGAAGAAGAGAAGAAAGGGAGGAAGATAGGAGAAGAGGAATGCAATGGGAAGGTGGAGGAGATGAAGGAAAAGGGGTAGGAGGACGGAAAGAAAGGTAGGCGGAAGAGAAAGAGCAGAGAGAAATGGAAATGGAAGAGAAAGAGCAGAGGGAGGAGGAGAACGAAGAGCATGAGAAGGGAAGGAGGAAGAAGAGAAAGAGCAGAAGTATGAAAGGGAGGAAGAGGAAGGATGGCGACTTGGAATAGTTCGGACAGGAAGTAGCGAATGAAGAGGAAAGAAACGGTTGGAGACGTGGAATTTATTATGGATTCCAGGTCAGATTCTGAAGGAAAAAAATCGGACCATAAAACGCCCAAGAGTCCGTTGTTTGTAAGAAAATGGAACGATTTTTCGACTTTACTCTCTCGTTTTGTCTTTGATGGCTTTTCTCTGTCACTACGATATCGTAAAGAACAGGACAGAAATTCAAATACAAAAGATATATTGGAAAAGATCTCTGGCTTTTTTCCCTCCCCCCCTTTCAGAATGCAATAAAAGAAAGTGATTTTGTTGTCGAGTTTTCACCCCGAGGAAAAGAGAGCGTAAATATTCATTAGTATTTTAAAAGATCCTTGCAATTACTCTTTCATCCATTTCTTAATTCTCGTTTATCAATTGAATAGACAAGGCGTTATGATATTATTTGTCATTACCACCTGAATGCTAACATCGAGGTAGCTTACTATACGAATCAACAGTAAGATGTTATAGGCAATACAATACAATACAACACGTATTAATGCAATGCTCAAATATAATTTCTACTATGCAAAGCTCAAATATAATTTCTACTATTAGCTAATCTGCCTAAATGAAACAGTGAATAGTTTGAAACCGCGGTATTTAAAAATCGGAAAACGACCGTTAAGGAAAGTCGTTATTGGCCGCGGACCGACAGAAAGGATACAAAAAACCCTCGAGAAAAAAAAGAAGACAGAGAGGAGATGAAGAAGAAAAAAATGTATTTATAAGACATAAAAACGGTAATCTTTATGACACGTGTAGTTGGTCAGGTATTGTTATGGCCAGGTAGTTAGTTACGACCATTTCCTGTGTGACGTCACACGAAAAGCCGGCGGGTGGAGGAAGGTGAGGGGGGGGGGGGGTGCCGTGGTCAAGCAGATCCGATCTTGAGATAATGAAAGAAAGAAAAAAACAGTTTCTTTTGAAATTTGCTTTTTGGTCCTTTGAAAGGAAAAAATCATTAAAAAAATATATTAGGCTAAATCTTGAATTTAGAAAAAAAAAACAAATTTCTTTATCCTTTTTATATACCGTCTTTCTCATGGATAACAAAATTATCGATATTAAGAACAGACACACACAAAGAACAAACAGACAAAAACACAGACGAACATAAACAAACAGATTGCAAGCAAAACAGACATGCAGACAGCCAGGCAGACGAGGCGAGGCATCAGCAGGGGCAGAATTCGCGCAGGACGTGTTCAGGCATCGAAGGTCGGCCAGAAAGTCTTGTCTTATGACTCATTTCTTGGGCGCCTCCTCCTTCTGCGGCCTCCTTACATGCCCTTGATACATTGTCTTCTTTCTCGCCTTTCTCTCTCTCTCTCTCTCTCTCTCTTTCTCTCTTACTCTCTCACTAATTCTCTCTCTCTCTCTCTCACTCTCTCTCTCTTTCTCTTTCTCTCACTCCTTCTGTTTCATTTTCCTTACTATTTAAATCTTCTTTTTACCATTCAACCTTTATTTTTTACCTTCACCTTTTCCTTCTTCTCCACTTTAGTTCCTTCCTTCTGTTCTTCCTAATTTTCTGTTTCCTCTTCCTCCTCCCGGCCTTTCTCTCTCTCTCTCTATTTCTTTCTCTTTCTCTTGCCCCCCCCCCCCCTCTCTCTCTCTCTCTGTTTTGATAATTTGAAAGTCCATAATGAAAGATTATAATTCATTGGGAATAAGGTAGGAATCAATATCCGTTGTAATAGACTGGGCACCATTTGACGAATCTGTCGTGTAGACGTAAAATACATGTGCTGAAGAAGTCCTGAAAATATTTCATATTTTCCCTGATTCTATACTTTTATCATATTTTCTCTCTCTCTCTCTCTCTCTCTCTCTCTCTCTCTTTGTCCTCTCTCTTTCTGCTGCTCTCTCTCTTCCCTCTGCCTCTCTCTCTCTCTCTCTCTCTCTCTCTCTCTCTCTCTCTCTCTCTCTCTCTCTCTTCTCTCTCTCTCTCTCTCTCTCTCTCACTCTCTCTCTCTCTCTGCCTCCCCTCTCTCTCTCTCTCTCCTCTCTCTCTTCTCCTCTCTCTCTCTCTTCTCTCTCTCTCTCTCTCTCTCTCTCTCTCTCTCTCTCTTTCTCTCTCTCTTTCTCTCTCTCTCTCTCTCTCTCTCTCTCTCTCTCTCTCTCTCTCTCTCTCTCTCTCTCTCTCTCTCTCTCTCTCTCTCTCTCTCTCTCTCTCACTCTCTCTCTTCCTCTTTCTCTCTCTGCTCTCTTCTCTCTCTCTCTCTCTCTCTCTCTCTCTCTCTCTCTCTCTCTCTCTCTTTCTCTCTCACTCACTCTCTCTGCCCCCCCCCGCCCTCTCTCTCTATTTATCTATCTATCTGCCTCTCTCTCTTTCTCTCTCTCTCTCTCTCTCTCTCTCTCTCACACACACACACTCTCTCTCTCTCTCTCTCTCTCTCTCTCTCTCTCTCTCTCTCTCTCTCTCTCTCTCTCTCTCTCTCTCTCTCTCTCTCTCTCTCCCTCTGCCTCCTCTCCTTTTCCTCCTGGGAGTGGACAGCCTTCGTAGTCCCAGGGACCTTTATGGATCACACCGGAAGTTCGGCTCCTTTGAGCAGCATCACCCTCTGAGCGGCCTTTCTCTCCCGGCTTGTCTCCTCTTTTTCTCGTGATCTTTCTCTCGATCTCTTTCGCTCTGTATGGTCAGGTATTTGTCGGCATGTTTGTTTGTGCGCGTTTTTTTTTTTTTTTTTTTTTTTTTTTTTTTTTTTTTCTTTCTTTCTCTCTCTCTCTCTCTCTCTCTCTCTCTCTCTTCTCTCTCTCTCTCTCTCTCTCTCTCTCTCTCTCTCTCTCTCTCTCTCTCTCTCTCTCTCTCTCTCTCTCTCTCTCTCTCTCTCTCTCTGTCTCTCTCTCTCTCTGTCTCTCTCTCTCTCTCTCTGTCTGTCTCTCTTTCTCTCTCTCTCTCTCTCTCCCTCGCCCTCCCTCTCTTTGTTTTTCTCTTTCTGTCTCTTTTTCTTATCTCCCTCCCTCCCTCACGCACCCACTTCTCCTCTTCTTTCTACCTCCCTAATTACCTCCCTCCCTTCTTCCAGCCTTCTTCTCTCCCTCCTTCTTCCTTCCCTCCCTATCTCCCACCTTTCCTGTCTCCATCCTTCTCTCTATCACTCCCTCCTCTTTCTTTCTCCCTCCTTTCTTCCTTCCTCCCTCACTCCCTCCCATTCTACCTTCCATCAATTACCCCTTCCTCCACCCTTCCTCTCTCCCTTCCCATTCTTCCTTCCCTCCTTTTCACCTTCTTCCACCCTTCCTCCTTCCCTCCCTCCTCGTTTCTTCCATCACTTCCTCCTTCCCTCCATTACTTCCTCCTTCCATTCTTCCCTTCCTCTCTTTCTCTCTCTTCCATCCTTTCATTCCTTTCATCCCTCCCATCCTCCCTCCCTCCTTTTCTACTTTCTTCCCTTTCTTCCACCTCCCTTCCTCCTCCTCCTCCTCCTCCTCCTTCTTCTTCCCTCCCACAGCCTCCTCCCTTTGTTACGTCGCGTGACGCATTTCGTGTGAAGATTGTCCCTCCTTTCCTTCGTCCCTTCTTCCTCCTCCTCCTCCTCCTCCTCCTCCTCCCTTCCTCTTCCTCCTCCTTCCCTCCATCCTTCCCTCCCACAGCCTCTGCCTCTCCCTCTGTCAGGTCGCGTGACGCATTTCGTGTGCAAACCCTCCCTCCCTCCTTCCCTCCCCTCTTCCCTCCCACCTTCCTTCCTCTCTTCCCTCCCTTCCTCCCTCCCTCCCTCCCCTCTTCCCTCTCACCCTCCCCTATTCACCCTCTCTCCCCACTTTCCTCCCACCCTCCTTCCCCTCTTCCTTCCCTTCCTCCCTCCCCTCTTCCCTCGCCTCTTCCCTCCCTCCCTCCCACCGCACGCAGATCGTGACGCGGAGACGCCACAATAACGTGAGGCAGATAGAACTAGATAAAGAGAGAGAGAGAGAGACGGAACTGAAGAATCTTCAGCCATTGTTATTAGGCTGAAGCGGTCGGTCATTTCGTGACGTTGCTAGGAGGCGAAGATGGGATGTGAAAACAGGTAGTGTGTGTATGTATACCCATGTGTATGTATGTTTGTGTGTATGAGAGAAAGAGACAGAGAGAGAGAGAGGGGGGGGGGGTGGAAAAGAGAAAAGGGGAGAGAGAGAGAGAATTTTTTTTTCATCAATTTATTACGCTCAGGAGAGAGAGAGAGAGAGAGAGTAGGAGAGAGTGATAACAAGAAACTCGAAGCTGAATCTTCAAAAATAGAACACGCGGCATCACTCACTCACCATAACACATCCCCTTGCACCATACCACACGCGGCACCGAAAAAAAGCATCACACTTCAACAATCATCATCATCACCGCCTCATCATATCATCA
>BOPN01004931.1:30000-35000 GCA_017312705.2 Penaeus japonicus | reverse complement strand
TAATAATATAATATAGTATGTATATATCTAAAAATAATAATAATAATAATAATATAATAATAATAATAATAACTTAATATATAGTTATAATATAAATATATATAATATATATATATATATATATATATAAGTAATAATATGTGCATGTATATTTATAATAATATACATAATATTTGTAATAATGTTATATATATTTATATAATAATAATAATAATAATATATATATTAATATATATAATATGGCGTAATAATATTATTAATGACCTGTAAATAATAATAATAATAATATAGCAATAACCAACCTTAGCATATTATTAATATTAATAATATAATAATAATAATATATATATATATAATAATAATAATAATAATTAATAATAATAATAATAATAATAATAATAACCAACCAATATTAATAATAACCTTGAGGGCATGTATGTTATTGTATATATATATATATATATATATATTTATTATAAATAATATATATATCTCATAATATGTAGCAATAATAATAATAATAACCAATAACAATAGAATATTGAGTGTGTCATAATAATGTAATATGTTTACATACGTACATATATATACATATATGTTCATATATACATACTGCTTTTTTTTCTCTCTAACTTTCGGTCCCATAGAAACGCCGCGCAGTATGTGTGTGTGTGTGTGTGTGTGTGTGTGTGTGTGTGTGTGTGTGTGTGTGTGTGTGTGTGTGTGTGTGTGTGTGTGTGTGTGTATGTGTGTGTGTGTGTGTGCATGTGTGTGTGTGTGTGTGTGTGTGTACATGTGCGTGTGTGTGTGTATGTGTGTGTGTTTGTGTGTACATGTATGTGTATGTGTGCATGTTCATGTGTGTGTGCATGTTCATGTGTGTGTGTGTGTGTGTGTGTGCATGTTCGTGAGTGTGTGTGTGTGTGCGTGTGTGTGTGTGTGTGTGTGTGTGTGTGTGTGTGCATGTGTGTGTGTATGTATCAAAATATCAATAGTGATCAAAGTAATAATGTTCTCCAAGCAGCGAAATAACACAGTGTCTCTCACTACACCAGCTATACTTTCCCTGCCGTTATTGTCTGAACTTCTGCCTATTATCTTAAGTTCCTAATTGCTCTTCCAGCCAACCGCCGAAAATCCTATGTAATCGGATCCGTTCCTTCCCTATTTGTATCGTGATTACCTTTGCCTTTCTATCTCTCTCTCTCTCTCTTTCTCTCTCGCTCCCTTTGACTCTTTATCTCTCTCTCTCTCTCTCTCTCTCTCTCTCTCTCTCTTTCTCTCTCTCTCTCTCTTTCTCTCTCTTTCCCTTCTCTCCCACACACGAAAACACACACACACACACAAAAAAAAACATGAATACACCCAGCCACAAAGTGAGATTCTGCCCACACCCTCGAGGAAAGAGCTTTGTGGATTCTACACTCATAGCATTGGTGTTCAATTTACGTATCTATTAGGTGTGTATCTTTGTATGTGTGCGTATTGTGTGTATATGTGTGTGTGTGTTTGTGTGTTTGACATTATACATATTTACAAACATGTTTAGATGTATGTATGCACGTATATGTCCCATTGTCTCCCCCCTCCCCCCACTTATCATTCTCCAATATCAGTTGCCTAATTTAACAAGAAATGTAAAATGTAGATCGTCAGTGCTGACTTATTTACGGGTGTTGTAAATACCTCATGAATCTGGTGTTCAATTCAGGAAATAAGCTTATTAACTTGTGGTAATTTTGAGCTCCGTCACCGTTGCGAAACTGATGATTACATACTTAATGCGTTTAGCAGAGAGAGAGAGAGAGAGAGAGAGAGAGAGAGAGAGAGAGAGAGAGTGAGTGAGAGAGAGAGAGAGAGAGAATGAGAGACAGAGAGACAAAGAGAGAGAGATAAATAGACAAAGAGAGAGATAAAAAGAGCGATTGATTTTTCAAGCTTCATATTTTTTTTACATTTTTGTATTAACCAATAATAATTAGATCTATATTAATAATCTTTTATCAAAATTATCATGATTGCTATCGCTGAAGCTATTAATAATAACAATAATATCACAATTATCAATACCATCATTATCATTATGATTAGTAACATCATTACTATTACCACTGCTATTAACTTTACTATTCATTCCATTGCTAAATATTGAAGTATTTTTTTAAATTTCCATCATCATTATCATCGTTATTGCCAATGCATCGTAACCATGAGCTATCATTGCTATTATTAAACTTATCATCATCATCATCATTGACAAACTACTTCCAATTTGTAGTCTCCCCCTAGTCCTCCCCTCCCCCTCCCCCCCTCCTCTCATTACCTCTACATAAAGACCCCCATAGACCTACTCCTATTCCCAACCCCACTAAAATACACTAATCTCCACCCTCTCCCATTCCCCTTCTCTTTCTCCTTCTGTAGTCCCTCCCCCCAACCCCTCCCCCCCTGTCTTTTCCGACACCCCGTCCCCCCCTCCTCTCCCTCCATCCCCCAGTATCCCCCATTCTCTTTCTCCTTTCCTTTGCTTTCTCTATTCCCTCATCTATTCCTCTTTGCTACACATCCCGCTGCTTTTCCTACCAGCTCATACCCTTTTCCCCCTCTTATTACTCCCCCCTTCATCTTTTCCCTCTTGTTACTCCCCCCTTCATCTTTTCCCTCTTGTTACTCCCCCCTTCATCTTTTCCCTCTTGTTATTCCTATTCGCCTTTTCTCTTTTCCCCTTTGTTATACCTATTCCTCTCTCCTCTTTTCCCTCTTGTTATTCCTATTCCTCTCTCCTCATTTCTCTCTTGTTATTCCTATCCCCCTCTCCTCTTTTCCCTCTTGCTATTTGTATTCCTCTCTCCTCTTTTTCCTCTTATTATACCTAGTCCTCTCTCCTCTTTTCCCTCTTGTTACCCCCCCCACTTTATCCATCCCAATCCCTACTACCATCCCTCTATCCCAACCCATCACCCCTACTTCCCCCCTCACCCCCACTCTCCCCTTACCCCCCTCACCCCACTTCTCACCCCCACTCTCCCCTTACCCCCCTCACCCCACTTCTCACCCCCACTTCCCCCCTCAACCCCACTCCCACTCCCCCATTACCCTCACCCCACTTCCCCCCTCAACTCCCCCCCTACTCCCCCTTACCCCCCCATACCCCCACTCCCACTTCCCCCCTCAACCCCCCCCCATACCCCCAATCCCACTTCCCCCCTCAACCCCCCCTACTCCCCCCCAATCCCACTTCCCCCCTCAACCCCTCCTACCCCCCACCCCCAATCCCGCGGTACACCAATACTCGCTGGCAGATGGACTCGTTTGCATATTCCGCTCGCCGGCCATTGTGAGACCGTGAGAGAGCCGGCAAATTCTCCTTTTGGGACACCTTTTGAAAAGGACACCGGCGAAGGACTTTGGCGGGATGTGTTTGTGGGATATCCTTCTTTCTTTGACTTGTGTCCTACTTCCTATGTCGCCGTTAACGTTATTGGTATTTCGTTTCCTTTGCCCTTTTATTTTGGTCGTTTCTGTCGTTTGTGTCTGTCCTTTTGTTTACATTTCGGTTTGTTCGTTCACATACTTCGCGTGGGATATTTTCTTTTGATTTTCTTCTTTTTCTTTTGTGTTACTTTTTGTTTGTATGTCCGGTTGTATATTTTTCGGTTTTCTTATTCATCTCTCTTCTTCAATAGTGGCGTGGTTCTTACATGTTCGATTAGTCGTGTTTATGAAGAATTTTGATAATATAGATAAAGATATGATCATAATCATCATTGCCATCATCATTACCACCACCATCCCTTTTAATATCACCCTACCACCATCATCATTATAATCATCATCGTCGCCATCATAAGCACTACCATCATCACCATCATCATCACCATCATCATCATCATCATCATCATCATCATCATCCTCATCCTCATCCTCATCCTCATCCTCATCCTCATCCTCATCCTCATCCTCATGCTTACCATCATCACCACAAGCCCCATCAATCATCATCATCACCACCATGAACATCACCACCATAATACCAACAAACAAATACATCAAATCAATACCAGTAATCACACACACAAAAAAACGCAAACCCTTGCAATGCCAACAATAACAACACTAATCACCACTACCAAAAAAAAAAAAAAAAAAAAAGCAACAACAACAACAACAGTACCACCACCAGAACAGACAACCCACAATTAATAAGGACAGCATCACTCCCAGCTCTCTGCCAGCATGACAAAGATTTCCCCAAAGACCCGTACGTACTGTCGCCCTCCCCTCCGCCCGTGTCGTTCTTGTACACACTTGCTCAGTCGTGGTGTCGCCTGATTAAAAAGCGCAGTCTCAGGTGAAGGCGCCTGCACGCTAGTCGAGCTGTGATTCTGTGTTTGTCTTCCTCGCTTCTAAGTTTGTTTGGTGAGCTTTGATTCCCCCTTATTTAGCCAAGAGGGAGAAGAGGAAGAAGAGGAGGAAGAGGAGGGGGAGTAGGAGGAGTTTTGGAAGGATGTTGAAGTAAGTAGATTAGAGGGGAGGGGAGGGGAGGGGAGGGGAGGGGAGGGGAGGGGGGGTCGAAAGGTAAATTTGATGGGAGAGGCGTCGAAAGATAAATAGGGATAGGGAGATGGTGAGAATGTAAGGATGGGAGTCATGGGCAGAATTCATGGAAAGCAGAGTAAATAGAAGGGAGAGAGAGAGAATAAGTAGTAAGCAGAGAGAGCATATAGAAAATGGAGTGACAGCTTGTATAAGACAGAGCGACAGTCAATGGAATGTAAATAAAAGACAGAAAGAAATAACGTAAGCAGAAGACAAGAAAAAATAATAGAAAGATTGATAAACAGTACATAGAAAACCGAGAGACCGTAAACAGATAATGAAGATAGTAAACAGAAAAAAAATATCTAGTAAATAGAAAACACTGAGAGAAAAAAAAATAAAAAGTGAAAAGAAAGACACAAACAGAGAAACAAGAGACACAGAAAACGAGAGAAGCAATA
>BOPN01004931.1:17500-20000 GCA_017312705.2 Penaeus japonicus | reverse complement strand
TATTATTTACATTATAGATTTTTATAATCATCATCTTTAGTTTTATTGTTATCACCTTTATCATTATCATTACTATAACCAATTTTATCATTATTATCATTATCATTGTTATTATTATTATTATCATTATTATTATTATTATCATTACTTTTTTGTCATCTCGGTAAAGATCATCTCATAATTATCATGATTATGATGATTTCGACTTGACTAATGATAATGATGAAACTATAAAGAAAAATATATGTAACCAATAGTCTATTTGATCTAAGGTATTTTTGATAGAGTTATAAACATCAATTAAACGTTTAAATGTGTTATATTCTTAGTTACAAACATCACTAAAACCATTAAATGTGTTATATTCTTAATACTTCCATCCATCTTTCTCCTATCCACAATACCACGTCCCTCCCAAGAAAAAAAAGTTATCTTAACCTTAAT
The DNA here is from genome assembly GCA_017312705.2 of Penaeus japonicus. NCBI lineage: Eukaryota > Metazoa > Arthropoda > Malacostraca > Decapoda > Penaeidae > Penaeus > Penaeus japonicus. Next base: position 19,556 of record BOPN01004931.1, on the reverse strand, counting down.
AACTGTGATAACATGGACCAGAATCAAAATTAGGATCTGACCGACAGTTGGGTTTTTATCTCTTATCAGAAGCATCAGCTAGAATCTAGGCTGGGGTCTAATGCACTATGTGGTCGAGGGTGTATTTTATGTATAAAATGGAGTGCGGTTTTGGGTGCGTTCAAAGATGCGGTCCTGTGCGTGGCCATTGCGTCGGCCTTGTTTGTATGTTTTTTTGTTTTTTTGTTTTTTTTTCTTAAATGAATATGGTGTGTTTTGGGTGTAGAGAATGCGTTGTGTTTTAGTTTGATTTTGGCGGGGGGGGGGTCATTGTGTAGTCCATTTATGGAGTGCTTGAGAATGGATTGGTTCGCGGGTTCGAGCTTTTGGTTCGGAGTTTATACTCAGGTTGAGTATTTTCAAAGCGTATGCAAGGCAAGGTGGTTTAGGATCGGTTCAGCGAATAATTCCCCGGTCCAGGTCAGTTCTCCTTTAGATCCCTCTGTCTAAATGGATGAAGTTCAACCTCCCCCTCCCCTCCCCTCCCCTCTCTCGTATGTGGTGATAACCCGTCGGATAATTACACACGAGGGCAACTGTCACAAACCGCCTAAAATGGAGCCGGAAAACTCGAAACCGCAACCGAAGAAATGAAATCAGAAATTGTTGTCTCCCGCCATTAATTCTGGTCTTCCCTTGAGAACCGAAAAGCCAATCCCTCTGCTCTGAAAGGAAACTACTCTAGCCATATCTCAATATAGTTTCTCTTCACTTTCTGTTCCTGAACTGCCAATCTATCTCATTCGCACCCAGTTCTTATTATTTAGGATGTGCATAGATATGATATACGTGCACACGCTAGTACCACAGAGACACACCAACAATTATAACTGAGAACGTAGGTATCAGATGAATAACGCCATTAATTCCCATCTTCCCATGAACGATAACTACCCCTGCCCCCTCCCCCCTCTGCCCCCCTCCCTCCCTCCCTCCCCCCTTCGACCCCCAGCAGTCACAAAGACAAAAGGCTCGTGACAAACAGGCTCTCGTCACCTCCACCTGTAGGACCATGATATATGAACATGAGAGAAAGATTTGTCACCGAGTTCGCTCACATACACACTCGCGCTGTGATGTTAATGATCCCTCGTGTTCCCGCCTTTATACTAAGGTTCCCTGGCGGCGACACTGAACCATTTATATCTACTTGGTTTCCGTGAGTTTCAAAAGCAGAAAGTGTAAGATGAGTCTCACTTTACGCAAAGGCTAATGAGTTTGTTAATGGAAGTGTATCTTTAGGCTACTTCAGGATTATATATTAGCTTCTGCCTAACTGTTTCCTGTTACAAATCATACTCGCATAATGGAGTGACAAAATTTCGAAATTATTATACTCCGCTTTCTATTCCAGGGTGATTTTAGAATTGTTATTGTAGTTAATGGTATGAGATCTTCTTATGTCAGTTTGGCCTGACATTTATGATAGAATATACCTATGGCTTAATGGTAAACAGAATTACAAGTTACTTTTATAGTAATTCATATCATTATCATCATTGCTTTCGTGATTCTTGTCAATATCATCATTATTATTGTTAATATTCCTGTTATCATCTTTGCATTTATATTTATATATATTCATACTATTATCATTATAGCATAATCGTTATTATTATCACTATTACTATTACCATTGTTATTATCATAATTATCTTTATCATCATTAGCATCTTTAGTAGTAGTAGTATAATCAGTGGCAATATTAGTTCTATCATTACCATTTTCATTATATTATCACCATTGCCTATATTATTACTATTATCATTATTACTATTATAGTTATCATTATTACTGCTATTATTGCTTTTACTATCAATATTATCATTGCTATCATTATTATCATCATTATCATAATGATTATCAGATTATTGTCATTATTATCCTTACCATCATCGTCATTATTTTGACTATAATGATCACAGTTGCTACTTGTTTCATTGTTATTATTATTGTTACTATTATCACCAGTGTTAATGTTGTAGTTACTATCATTAAAATATACAAATTTCATTCT
>BOPN01004931.1:0-12500 GCA_017312705.2 Penaeus japonicus | reverse complement strand
TGAGAATGAGAATGAGAATGAGAAAGAGAAAGAGAAAGAGAAAGAGAAAGAGAAAGAGAAAGAGAAAGAGAAAGAGAAAGAGAAAGAAAGAAAGAAAGAAAGAGAGAGAGAGAGAAAAAAAAACTGTGTGTATATGTGTGTGTGTGTGTGTGTGTGTGTGTGTGTGTGTGTGTGTGTGTGTGTGTGTGTGTGTGTGTGTGTGTGTGTGTGTGTGTGTGTGTGTGTGTGTGTGTGTGTGTGTGTGTGTGTGTGTGTGTGTGTGTGTGTGTGTGTGTGTGTGTGTGTGTGTGTGTGTGTGTGTGTGTGTGTGTGTGTGTGTGTGTGTGTGTGTGTGTGTGTGTGTGTGGTGTGTGGGTGGTGTGTGTGTGTGTGTGTGTGTGTGTGTGTGTGTGTGTGTGTGTGTGTGTGTGTGTGTGTGTGTGTGTGTGTGTGTGTGTGTGTGTGTGTGTGTAAATTGCAATTAATGAAGAATATAAAATCATAATAAATATTTTATGGCAATCGAGATATTACTTTGTTGTTCACGTTAGTGTCCCCGTTGTCTCTATTCATAAAATTATGGGTTCAGTTTCAATCTGTTGATCCTTAACCTTTTCTTCTCCTATATTTTCTAACATACACTCAGCACTTTTATTCTATGAGCATATACACAGAATATCAGATATCATAATATTCATTATGGTTAATGAAATGCACATGAATTCATAATCACCTTATCAATTTTATTTTTTAATTAAAAAATGTTTATAATACAATGCACATTACAATGCCATATGAAAAAAAATAATACATTTATATAAATGTGCAAGGTGTCCTTATAATATATAAATTTGCAAAAATATTTAATAACAAATTCTATGAATAAGCTTTGTGCATACACTTGTGACACTAACTTCATGCCTGAGAAACTTAATTACTCTTAATTCTGTGAAGGAGTTGATGGAATATCATCCAACGAATATACTGGCGTCAGAATGAGTTTGTTATGTAAACAATTCTGTTTGATCCACTTTGAAGGACATATTGACTCCCCTTCTAAACCTTGCATCTTTTGCCAGTCTTTTAATTTTTCCTGCACATCTTCGCGATTCGTTACGTTGGGTCCAGACCTGATCATTCTTACTGTCTCTCCCTGTCAAGAGAAATAATGCACATAATAAAAGAAATCTCTATTCAAGCAACTGTTAATAAATATTTTCATCTTTACAGAATGCCACATAACCATCTGAAGATTAGTTAAAAAGTAAATCTTCAATCTATACTCATGTTAGATGAAATGAAAGCATCTCCACTTAATATCAAAATCATAGGCACAAGCATGCTTTGTGTCCAACATTACCTTTAACCAGTGTTGTAGCTTAAGTGGTCTTGATCTTCCAAGGCTTGCAGTGGGATTAGAAGTCACGACTGATAAGATTTCTTTTAAATCATTTAATCCGTAGAATCCAATGCAGTCTGCCATCCCAACGATTTCTCCATGAGACAGAACACTGCTATTGCTTGCTGTGTATTAAGTATACTCTCATTAGCTCATAAGTGATATACATTTTGGAGAAGCGGATATCAATATTTTTTTCTTTATTCATATACATCTAAAAAAAAAAAAAAAAAAAAAAAAATGTTTTTGCTTACCAGGATAAATAACTACTTTAAAGCCATTCGCCATCAACCGTCTGTCATTTACCACATAAAAATTCCGGTCTTCCTCTAAGTTCATTGACATTTTTGTTAGTGCAGTCCACTCTCGTGTTCCAATGGTACTGAAAGATAGTTTGCGTCAAAAGTTGAGCCATATATCAAAACTCATATACTGAAATACCATATAAAAATTAAATGTTTTAAATAACAATAAAATCAACTTTCATGATTCACTTATGATAGTAGGTCCTTGAATCTGTAATGATATAAAAGAAACTTTTGAAGTGAGGTGTCTGGATTCTAAAAAAAAATTATCCTGAGGAAAAACTAATAACCTCCCTATTACAAGAGATAAATACACTTTTGGAAATAAAATGAAGGGAAAATTCAGAAAGCACAAAGAAGTTCAGCACCATCTATTATGACCAGCACAACTTCAAAAAGAAAGATAGAAAACAAATCATGTGAGCAATTTTAACATATTACTATATCAAATAAATCTGACTAGATGGTTTTAAGTAATATCATGTAATCTCACAGATAGATGGCACATAATATCCTTAAATGAACATTAGATAGTTTAAAGAAAAAGGAAAAAAATACTGAAATATACATAAATCTTATCATCGCATGTACTCTAAGAAGTAGATATCAAAACCCAGAAAATAACTAAAAACTCAAAACTTCAAACACCTATTCTCTACCAATAGAAAATCAAAACTCCTAGACCAAAACACAGTATCAGAAAGCAAATCAAAATTACCTTGCATTAAAAGGTATGGAGTCCTTCAGTTCCCTTGGATTGAGGCTGAAGGTGTTGAGGAGAGTCCGAGAAAGCACAGCCTCCTGAAGCCTACTGGTGTTGAGGGCAGTGATGGACCCTCCTTCTAGACACAGCCACCCTCCGGAATTTGGCAAGAGTCCAATGAGTTCGAATGGACCTGGGAGACTTGCTTGACTGGATTTCTTCTTCAGCTGGTCCCTAATCTTTCCCAAGTCAATGTCTATGTGTTTGGTTTTGATACTCCGAGGGCACTTCTTCTCCGGCTCTCTTTGGCTTCGCTTGCCCTCTTTTTTGGTTGCGACTGGTGTTAGTGGTGCCATGAACCTGAAACCATGTTTGGTTTATAATTTTGTTTGGATATTGGTATTATTAGACAAAATCAGAAATTATTCAACTGTGCAAGTCATTACACTAAATAAAATTATAAAGTTAAGATACTATAGCTATAGAATTTCCATAATGACTACCTAATGAAATTATGGGTGACATAAAAATTCACTGTATATATATATATATATATATATATATATATATATGTATATATATTTATTTATATGTACACATAAACATATATATAAATACGTTTTATTTATATGTATATATATATATGTATATATATATATATATATATATATATATATATATATATATATATATATATATATATATATATATATATATATATATATATATATGTATATATATATATATACATATATATATATATATATATTTATATATATATATATATATATATATATATATATATATATATATATATATATATATATTGTAATATATATATATATATATATATATGTAATCTTTGCAGAATATCATTTTTAAAACAACAATACCATACCTAAAAAGGAGAAGAAGAAGAAAGATAGACAGAAAGAAAGATGATGATGATGATGCTGAAGGTAATATCTTTTGAGAATGATATATAGTGCTTTCTAACACCCTTTACTTACTTATCTAAAGTGGCTCGACTTATGTTTGATTTTTCAAATATCGAATTATTCAGGCTACGACTCTCACGGATCTTTCTGCAATAATAACGTGGATTATTCAAGGGGTCAAAATAACTGTCAACAGTCTTAAGTTCCTTGTAAAGAGAGGGAAAAAAAAGGCTCACCATTTCTGAAATATTCATAAAATGACAAATTCAAAAGGTTTTCCACAAATGAAATTCCTTTATAAAAATATTTGGATGATTCCTGTCTCATCCCATCAAAATTTCAAGACAAAATCTTTTCAGTGTTTTTTCCACATGCTCATATATAATGTAATACCATCAGGACCTTTATATCAAGAAAGTAAATCTCAATATGAATTTGAATAAAAAAGAGGGACAAAAATTCTAAACATTCACAATGAAACTTTTTACTGACCTTATCTCTTCTTGATACCTTCTGCTTTCTTCACTAGAGAGTCCCTTGTAGTATTCCTTGGTCTCAGCATCAGCTACTTTCCACTTGTCTGCCATTGTCTTGGCAATGAAGGCAAAATCTTTCCCAGGATTTTCACGTAACACTGTAATTTCAAAGAAGTGACAATAGCATATTAAAATATTAGCAGTTAGATACAATATATACTCCTAGCTAAAACAAAAATATTCAGATTGTATTTTGTTTTATATGCAGCTACATTACAGGGGACAATATATAACACTAACCTGTTTTCAAATCATTAACATTAATGGCAGTAAATAAGTAAAAGAATACTAAAACACTGCCAAATTTATTATAAATCAATTCCCTGAATGTAACTTGCAAAAGAAAAAAGACCTTTCCAAAAAATCATAATAATCAATATACTAAAAACACAGGAAACCTTGAGACATTCAAGTGTTTGTACATATGAAAGTGAAGATAGCATCACAATTTTGAGATCAAACACAAAATTTATATGCTAAAGGTATTATAAAGACATATACAATGTAAACAGCACATAAGACATAACTCACCTTCTCTTCTGATATCTCTCGAATAAAGGATAAACGCACTGGCGGGTCTCTTCACGGACTTGCCCTGCACGTACTCATAGCTGGTTGGACTTAACGATTCGTGCTTCATTTTCTTACTAGGTAATGGTGACAGCTGCTTCCCAGGAGATGTTGGTGGCTGGAGGCGCTTGAGTGCATTTGAGGTGTGAGGGGACTTCTGAGCACAGTCTTCCTGGACTTTGGGAGTCACAATCTGAACTGTCTGTAATATTTAATGAGAGATATATGCAGTAAATTGAAAGAGGGTGAGAAGTAGAATGAAAAAGAGAAATGATAGGACAAAAAGGACGAGAGAAAGACAAAGAGAGAGTGAAATAGTGAAAAAAAAAAAAAGATACTGGAGTTCTGAAGGAAGGGGTTAAAAAATATATAAATGAAGACCAAATAATATTTATATCAATAAATAAATAGTTATTACAAGGCAAAGAAGGGACAATTATGTTGAATGAAAACTTTCTGCAGGTTTCAAAATCTATCCAACGCCATTTCCAATCATTCCTATATTTAGTAATTAAACTAAAAACTTTTTACTTTTTACAGATGCCAGTTTCAGACACAATATTTGCAAAGAATATCATTCCTATTCATGCATCTGTACAGTCTACAAAGCACAATTTTGTAAGAGAGATTGGAAGACAAAAATTTTTAAGCTTACCTGAATGTTATTTCCCAGAGCAACATGACCCCTGCTCCAACTGCCTGCAAGGCTATTTTTCTCCCTCTCAGTAGTTAAGGATGTCTGCTTTTCTTGGACTTCTGTGTTCGAAGTACCAGCACTTTCCAAACTCTTTGCACGATCACTCTGAACTTCTTTATCGGAAATATTATCTTTATCAGCGTTTTGCAAAGGTTGTATCAGCTCACTTGAGCATTCTTCAGAAACATCATTTACTTCAATTGGCTGTATCTGAAAAACTGGTATGCCATCATCACCCATAACAGTTGTGTGTAACTGACTTGAGGGGTCTTTCCTGAGAGATACCTGTGTATGCCTGTCTTGATCTTTAACTGGAGCAAAATCCATACAATCATCAAACTCTTCACTGCTTGCTCCTTTCCTTCCTTCAGCGTGGGAATCCTTTATAGATGGTGTGTCTGAACTGGTGGAAAATGTACTTTCAGAAGGGCCTATGGAGCTTAAATCTACATCAGCAACATGATCTTTTTTCGGTGTGCCGCCTTCACTATGGATTGTACTTAGTGAGAGTGATGAGAGCCGTCTGTCTGATAATACATTTGATTTAGAGTCTTGAGTACTTGTCAAGTAAGATCTGCCAACTGTCTCTAACCTGCTTTCATCATAAGCTTTAGACAAGCTTAAAACTTTATCTCTGAGTGGAGTATGAGGATACTGTTCATCTCTATTAATTGGTTTATCTGCTGTTTTTTGGCTATCTTTGACCTGCAATGGCTTTGAAATTCTGTCACCAACAACTGATGGAGTAAGGTCGCAATTTTCAAAAATGTTATCATTCTCTTTATCACTATAGATGCAGTAGTCTTTCGCCAACCTTTCCTCTAATCTGCATCTATCTCCACCCTTTACATGCTCTTCTTCCTCTTTTAAAGACTCGGCCAAAAACTCATCTAAGACTTCCAATTCTTCTCTGCAATTACTGTTTGATTCTTGCTTTTGTGTAACACATGCTAGGGTGCAAGTGATGTCTGTGTCTGCAGTGACAGATTCTGAACCATTTTTCTTGTGACTGGACTTCTTTGTCATCTCCAGTGGACCATATATATTTTCTAGTATTTCTTTCAAAGATTCAAGTGCAATTTCCTGAAAATTAAAGAAAAAAAAAGATCACTTTAAAGACCTGAAGAATACAAGGTTAAGATGCAGAGAATTACCCCATTTTCAGAGGAAAAAAATTAGTCATCATAATTTAATTCATCTGAATCTGACAGAACCCGTCAGCCAACTGATCCTAGGCAAAACTCTTTTAACACAAAGTTGTCTCTACATACAATCTGGCTTCAGTAACTGGAAAATTATACAAACCACAAAAATTAAAACAGACCCATCTTGTCATATCTATTCAATCACAAATAATTTAGAATGCCATGATAGCATACATATATATTTTTAACTATAGTTATTAATTTTAGAATTATTTTACTTAGAACCATCTTTCTAGTAAAATAGTTAATAATAAGTTTTTTCACTATATAACTTTGAAATCATACATAAACAACAATTTGATCCAATAACATATGGTAAATGGCCCCGCAAACACAGGGGTGTTTACATACAAATTTATCTTTGCCATCTTGCGGATCACTATTTTTCGACTCCTAGAAACAGGCAACAGGCATAAGAATTATCCAGGTTAGATAGACATTTGCTTAGTATCCATAAATGTTTCTGTACAGATTCATCTGAGAGATCTAGGTTAATTAAAACATCTGAGTGTAGGTCAACAAAAATCTTACATTTAAATGAAAATAGAGGTATTACTGGTTGAGGGTAGACCTAGATCTAGGAACACCATCCTTATATTACACATATCAAACAAAGACAGCTGTGGTGCAGGCCTTTCTGTCACTTTTATTGATCCTTTGTTGAATGGAGGTACTGTGACAACCAATTAAAATGGCCTGGGTCTACCTTACCAGAGTTGAGGCAGGAGATTATATTTCAGTCGAAAGTGAGTCTGATAAATGAATATTAGTATGTCCTAAGTTTGAAATGACTTTATATGCTTATGAATACCACATACATCTAGTATGGAAGCACCTCAGAATAATGCTAAAAAAATAATAATAATAAAATAAAATATAAAATAAATAAATAAATAAATAAATAAATAAATAAAAATTAAACATTTTTCAATTTTAAGAAAAATTTCAGTTCACCTTACCTCATTTTTCAACAGCACTTTATTCTTGTTTGGCTCTAAGTTAACATCAATGTCATCAGGTGAAAGATCCAGGGATATGATGCCCATTGGGTAGCGACCATGGCATCCCTCTGAAGCCTGGCTGAAGTGTGCTTTCACCATCTGGTGGATTGTGAAACTCTTATCACTATCTCACATCTACTAATATTTTACTAATAGTTACAAGATTATGTTTCTTACCTGAAATAAAAACTTTCATGTTAAATGTCTGTTGTCTGAGAACCCTGAGTATATGGTTTCATGTAAAATTCCTGTATATTATGTGTTTTTTGTACTGCAAATACATTATACATATATGAAAGATTAATGAACATTTGGTACAATTCTCTAATATAACCTGTAATTCCTAAATATCAAAAATTCAGTTCTAATTTGTGAATCATAATACTGTACTCAATAATTCTCAAATATAAAATGACATTTTACAGCATTTGCTAAAATCAAATTCATGTTCATTAGTGCTGATAACTATATAAAAAGCTATGAACTGATGTATACAAAAAAATGCTCACTAAATATTCAAGTCCGAATTTCAAAGCCTGAAAAAAGCATAAATGAAAGCTTCTGGCACAATTCAAAATAAATTACTATTGTATCATAATGGGAGTTGACCCCTACCACAAGTTATATCCAAACTATAAAGGTTATTACTGCATGTCTTTAATCTACTAGATGGTCGCAATACTGAAGAATGTTTTACTACTTATTATGACAGCTAGATTACCCTTCTTTTGTTTTATTTTTGCATTTTTTTTTTTTATCCCATTCGGAATTCTCTATACCTTTTTGCTTTCATATTTTGCCTCTGCAATTTAAATTCTCTTACATCATAATAATCCATTTATTCTTATGAAGTAATAAGTAAATGATTACTACCAGTACCTTTTCAATCGATTTATGAGTAACTGGACGTCGGTTGACTATCACAAAGAGACGGTCAGCACAGGATCTACTGGTACTCTGATCTGTGCAGAAGCTACGGTCAGGCAGATAAACCTCTAACTTTCCCTGAAATATATATATATGGTGATGAGAATATAAAAGCCTGTGCCATGCAATGCAAAAGCATTGTTTACATTTTTGAGCTTTTTTTTAATAAGTGGCACAATTCTACTAATGGATGCTCTAGTATGTATACAGTACCAATGTGTTACACGATCATAATTAATTAAATATCTCATATAATAACAATGCATCTAATCATGAAAACCTTGCTATTTTACCTACACCTTCAATTTCCTTTGACTCTGATTTAAACTTCTTATACACTGTGGGAAACACATTTATAAGAGCATGTTGAATGCCTTTAGCTGGGTTCTTCTGTACCATAGTATTTCTGAAATATACAGAAAGATTCATGTTTTCCAACTGGTCTATGAGAGATAGCCAGAAATATTTTCAAATTAGTTCATGTTTATTTAGTTTCAAAGATACAATTACATGATGATTCTATCTTGGTATCAACTAGATGTCTCATTCTGGTCACAGATATTAAAAGACACAATATCAAAGAGTATAAATTTCTTCATCTTATTTGCTTTACCGAAATTTGAAGATTTTTCAAAGGCACCAAACTTTCTCATTTTCATTCAGTCTGGACATCAATCTTAAATTTTTAACAACTGAAGCAGCAAATGCATAAACATACAACACAGATTTGACGTAAAGATGTATGACACTGGCCCACCATTAACTTACTTTTCATGAACTAATGTAAAATGGACTTCTGGAGCAGCAATACAAAGAGACAGTACCAGGTCCTCCACCTTCTTTAGTTCATCCTTTCGCCTCTTTGAGTTATTATAGTATTGTCTTCGTACTGGAACATTCTTGAAGAGATTGCTAACCATAATAGATGTACCTGGAGGGATAGAGATATAAAAAGTAAAATCAAATACTTACCTACCACATTGAAGAACACTTTAATCTAGAGTTGTTAAAGAGACTGATTCTATCGAAATTAAATATTTTATTACAATTAATTCTCCATTTCCATGCCATTTTCTGAAAGACATGCATTCTTTACAATTTCTACACTATTAACATAATTTTGTCTACAAGTGAATACCAGTATGGATTTTTCTCTATATTCAAAAGGGTTTTTCAGTATCTGCCCTCTAAAAACTCACACCTACACCCACCCACCTTTGGGAGTAGCAGCTGGCTTCTTGGTGGCTACATCACCTTGATGTGTGAATGTGTATATGTGACCCATTGAACTCTCCTTGGTTTTGGTGGTGATAGTAACATCAGCAACGGCACATAGTGAGGACAAAGCCTCGCCTCTGAATCCATACGAGGTCAAGGAAGCTGTGCATTGGGAAATCATATCATTATTTCACTCTAACTGAATATATATTTTTTTTCAATAATGAAATGTGGCAATGAAAGCAACTACTTTGTTAAATCTTAATAATTTCTAACAAATAAAAATACCAATAACAACAAAAATGATAATGATATTGATAATAATAATGATAATAATAATAAGGATAATGATAATGATAATGATAATGATAATAATAATAATAATGACAACACTATACATAAAAACAACCCATCAACTAAAAAAATATCTCAAGTCATCAACATGGCTAAAAATACTAAACATGAATCTAAAAAAAAAAAAAAAAAATCTTAAAAAAATAAAATCCATCCTGACACAACAACAATCAGAAAGTAAAAAGGGATCTATCACTCAGTCACCAAACTTACATAGATCTGCAAAGGATGATATCTTTGATGTGAAATGGGGCTTGGCTACGACCTTGATATCCTCTTCATTAATGCCTTTTCCATTATCACGCACCTCTAGCTTCACAAATCCGTAGTTCTCCTGCAGAGGAAATCAGGATATATATAGGGTAATGTGAGAAAAAGAAGAAAAGGTGTACAACAGAAATGTGAATAATGGGATAATCATTCAAGTTTTTATATCTACTTCTTAGGATTCTAATCTTTTCTTTAAGTAATCTAAGGACATGTTTAAAGTGTTTTAGTAATTCTTAGAACATCAAAGGTAATCCTTGTTTATATTTATCATTCACTTGGGCAAATCAATTTAGTAAAATTTAATATAATCCAGTTTTTGCTAAATAGCAGATTAAGTTACAATTTAATAGTAACTAATAGTAACGTTACACTCAAATACTGTGAATTATTTTCTGTCGAATGTAGACTAACCATGGAAATTATTTCTTAAGTAAAAATGGCAAAAAATATTATACACAGTTTATCAATTATCTAATCTAATGCCAAAATTTACAAAGCACACTATAATTATTGATAGAAATTCAGAAATTAACAAAATTAAAAAAAAATCTCTATCTAAAACTTCCCTACAGAGAAAAAGCTCAGAAAACTTTTTTTTTGCAAATTTAACATTAAAGACCACTTATAATCAGTAGAATGCAACAATAAATCACAAACAGCCAAGCAATAAAACCATTTTTTTTTTTTCTCACCAATTTAATAGATACTGTTGACGCCTCGGCATCGATAGCATTTTCAACAAGCTCCTTGACTATTGAGACTGGCGTAGTGATGACCTGCGTACTCTTAATGAGACGAATGGTGTTTGCTGGTAAGGCACACAGGGCCATATTCCTGAGGTTCAGTGCCACTTCTGAGTCGCCTTCATTGGCCCTGTTAGAATAAAGGGAATATCTTACTTATTCATTGAAACGTTGACTTCCAATATATTTGATTAGTGTAGAAGAATTTTTTTTTTAAATATATCTAATATAAAACTATGACTGTTAACAGGAAAAATTCTTAGGCTTGTATGACATATATGAAAATGCTGATACTTACACAGGCTTAGAAATAAATAAATAAATAAATAAATAAATGAATAAATAAACAAATAAAGAAAGAAAGAAAGAAAAAATTAGTTAGACATTTGATAAAGATATGTTATTAAATGCAAAGGCCTACACTCTAAAAGTTCCATCTACACTAAATTCGTTGGTATCAGAAAAACCAGCCTTTAATAATTGATGCTCACATAAAAATCATGAGTTGTTAATCTAGTAAAATACATATTAAAGCGTTAGTACTAAAATCAGCTTAATCTAATTAGTTTCATTTCACCACATTGATTACACGACCTTAAAAAGCTCATTTCTTTCGGTAATAACTAAAATTCTTAATAAATTCCAATCTTGATCATTCCCTTATGATAATTATATCTGAAGAGTCAATTGTGAGCAGCTAACATCCTCAGAAAATTGCATAAAACAGAAAGAAAGATTAAGAATGCTCACAACTTTTCACGTTCCCGCCTGTCTTGTGTTTACATTCCGCAGACGAAGGGATTCCAGAGTCAAATGAAAAACTTTCTTCGCGATATGAGTATATATATATATATATATATATATATATATATATATATATATATATATATATATATATGTATATATATATATATATGTATATATGTATATATATGTATATATATATGTGTGTGTGTGTGTGTGTGTGTATGAATATATATACATAGACATACACATATATATGTGTGTGTATGTATGTACATATGTATACACAGTGTCCGTCAGTCAATGTCTCCACTCCCCCTCCCCCTCTCTATCTTTCGCATATAATTGCCGATATTGACTCTGCAACCCAATTAACTTCAATTTGCCGCTGTTGTTTCGTCCTAATTGCACTAGAGATATATCGCGGGATTTCATGACAGAAATAATATGTTCAAATCAAAACCAATACAACGGAAAAACGTACCAGCCAGCAATTTAGTTTCCTAAAAGGTCCATGAAACAATTTCTGTTAGATACCGTTATTTATTCCACTCTTTGTATTTTCATGTTTCTTGCGTAGCATTGAAAAGTGAAACATATTCAATAATGATAATTCCACAGGACTTTAAAGACTGAAAAAAGGCAGGGCGAGTAGGTGGCTCACATTTTCTAATAATTTCAAACTAGCTTTAGATTTTGGCTAGAGCTGATCGGATGATAGGTCTTGCATATCACATACTCTGTTTCGAGTTCAGTGAGAGGTTCATAGGACAGACGTAACCGTGCCCTTCTTAACTAGGTTTTCAAAGGAAATCACATAGTGTGTGTGTGTGTGTGTGTGAGTCAATCTATCTATCTATATATCATAATTATTATACATACACACACACACAATCCCCCCCCCCCCCCCA
>BOPN01004930.1:42500-45000 GCA_017312705.2 Penaeus japonicus | reverse complement strand
AAAATACTTCTATCAAATCATTTCACACACCCACAGAACACAACTCAGCTTCGTAAACAAGTAAACCTTGACATCTCCTGTCACTTCCTGTCAACAACATCTCGAGGACTCACAGGTGCTCGGGAAGTTCTCAGAAAGGAAAACGTCGAAAATAAAATAAGAACAAAAAAAGCAGAGGAATTGTATGATAACAGATACACTCTTATCCTGAGGAAATGCATTGCAGGTCAGGGACTCGGAGATAATATTATGTAGGTCAAAGGCTGAGACCCTGGCGACCTTCGGGTAAAATAAGACAAAAAATAACGATTTTCCGTTCAGAAATAGAAAATAGAAAAAATGAAAAAAAAAAAAAAAATAAATAAAAAACGAAAATCTAAGTTCTCCGCCTTTCACTCACTGGTTCCCGACCATGAGCGAACTCATGGCAATTATAATTAGGGATAGAGAGCGATGGTAAGAGAAATATAAGAGAAAACAATAACAGGATAAAACTACAATATTCTATGGATACCACCCTACTCATAAATTTATAGAAATGAACAAAGAAAAATAAAAAGCCAATAGTATTACGTCCATAGGCTTATTCACACGCCCATCATCACATAAAAGCGGGCATTCTTTCTGAGATGTAAACAATACAATCACTGTTTATGTAGAGCAGGCTCGGAGTCATTAGCATGAATGCTGCCTCCGGGATAGGGCGTAATGGAGGAGGGAAGGGGAGAAGAAAGGAGGAAGGGAAGGAGGGAGAGTGAGTGAGTGAGTGAGTGAGTGAGTGAGTGAGTGAGTGAGTGAGAGAGTGAGTGAGAGAGAGAGAGAGAGAGAGAGAGAGAGAGAGAGAGAGAGAGAGAGAGAGAGAGAGGGAGATAGATAGATAGATAGGAGAGAGAGAGAGAGAGAGAAAGAGAGAGATTAGACAGATAGATAGATAGATAGTCAGGTAGATAGACAGACAGATAAATTGTTAGACCGACAGGCAGACAAATGAAGAAACGAAACCAATCCTTTACATCCAGAACGAAACAAACATTTTCCCGTCTTACATTTCAACATTTCACCTTCCAGCTATCTACGTATCCCCCCCCCCCCTCAGCCACCCGCAAGCCCACCCATACACATACCCTGGCATTACCATGTACGCGGGCCGTGGACACTACATCTTCATTTAACACACTTCACCTGACCATGGCCTCCTGGGTCATGCGACACCGTGAAGGGAATTACAACTCACCTTCCACACTTCAGTCATTGTGGGCAGTATCTCTATTCTTTTTTTCCTTCTTTTTTTCTGTCTCTCTCTGTGGCTCTTACTTTGTTTCCTTTGTCTATCTCTGTCTTAAAGAATTCCTCTGTCTCTGTCTGTTTGTTTGTCTCTTTCTCTCGTTCTCTGCCTTCCTCTAATCGCTTTCGCTGTCTCTGTCTGTCTGCCAGTCTAGTCTCCCTCTTAACTTCCTCTCTTTCCTTTCCCTTCCCTTCGCAACGAGAAAATAATTAAAAAGAAAAGAGAATAAAACAAAACAAGCACGAGGCAATATAAAAACACAATGTTTCACAAATATAAACCCTTAAACGGACGATAACACGAACCGCAGGAGATTCACGTTCTGGCGACAGGATTTATGAATGACATTAATGTGAAGACCGTGTGTATGCGTTGGTCGCTTGTAGAGAGTGTCAATGAGTTTGTTTGTAAACACAGCGTGGAAGAACAGCTGTTATATATCATCAAAGTCTTGTATGAAAATTACTAAATTGCCCGATGAGGTTCATGATTAATTTACCTGGGAGGGAATTATGAAAGATATATACATATCACGAAATAAAAACCTTATCGTGTTAGAAAGTTGTGACATTTAATGGAGATGGGTAGATATATTCTCCCATGAAAAACATAAATATGATTTTTTCTTTTCTTTCACTTTTTTTGCGACGAGGGGTTGGGGGAAAGGGGGAAAGGTCGTATCCCAAAATATGGATATTCAATGACCTTGTATAACCCCAGAATCCATACATCATTCACTGAGCCACGACCTTTAACCCATTCATAAAATTTGTGTGACAGTACGAACATATGCATTTTTTTCTTATCTTCCGAGATTTTAATTTGGTGTGTGTGCCCCCCCCTCTCTTTCTACATATACACACACACACACACACACATATATATATATATATATATATATATATATATATATATATATATATATATATATATATATATATATATATATATATATATATATATATATATATATATATATATGTATATATATATATATATATACATATATATATATACATATATATATATATATATATATATATATATATATATATATATATATATATATATAAACATATGTATATATATCCATATATTATAACACACACAGATATATATGTATATGTATTGTCTGTCTCTCTCTCTATGTATATATATATATATATATATATATATATATATATATATATATATATACATATATATATATATATA
>BOPN01004930.1:30000-35000 GCA_017312705.2 Penaeus japonicus | reverse complement strand
AAAGGAGGAAAAATGAAGAAGAAAATTAGACACAAGAAAAGAAGAAGAAAGAAAAAAAAAACAAGGATTGCAAGGAGACGAAGACAAAAGCCTCGGTTTTGATTTGATTCGTAACTTTCGTTTTCTCTTCCGTCCATCATCACATTTGTCCTCCTTCCTTCATTCGGTCATCGTCTCAGAGGACTTGGTTATTACCTGCTTCCGTTGGCTGTTTGTTTTCTTCTCTTCCTTTGATTTCTCATTTCAACTTTTTCATGTTGCTGTTATTAAGCTCTTGGATTTTCTTTCGTCTTCGTCATTTACTTCTCTCGTCGTGTTTTTAACTTTTTATCGTCTTTTTTTTCTTCGTTTACTCCTTTCCCTTTTGACTTTTCTTATCTTTCTTAAATCTACGTCTTATGTCTCGTTTTAAGGTTGTTGTTTTTTGTTCCCCTTCTCTTTCTTTTTTTCTCTCTTCTTGTCTGTCTCTCTTTTTTCTCCCTCTTTCTCTTTCTATATCTCTCTCCCTCCCTCCCTTCCTCCTTTCCACCTTCCCACTTTTCCTCCCTCCTTCCCGCCTTTCCTCCCTTCCTCCCTCCCACCTTTCCTCCCTTCCTCCCTCCCTCCCTCCCTCCCTTTCTCCCCCCCCCCTCCCTCTCTCATTTAGTCGCCCCTCGTCAACACAGGCAAGCCCTAGAAGCATCACCTTGACACGGAAAGCTCAATATATCAGACTAAACACAACACCAATCTCCGCTTAATGGGTGCGAGACCTGTAATTACTCCCTAGGCAAGAAGACCTCCCTTGGGTGCCTATTCTCCCTATAGTCCCCCCCCTCTTCCTCTCTTCTTCACTCTTTCACCTTCTACCGTCTTCGCTCGACTCCTACTACCCATCCCCCTTCATCTTCTTTACTCTTTCACCCTTCTTTCCACTTCTCCCCTTCACCCTTTCATCTTTTTTTTTTTTTTTTTTTTTTTTTTTTTTTTTTTTTTTTTTTTCTTCGTCCCCATCCTTTCTGTTCTTTACTTCTCCTCCCCTTTACGTTAGCTTCACCTCCTTCCTCTCTTTCTCCTCTGCCTCCTCCGAATCTTCTTCCTCTGCAGGAAGTATTGCCAACACCATTCCCTAACCCCCCCCCTTCCCCCTCTCCCCTCCTCCACTCCCTACCCCCTCCTGTGCTCCCGCTCTTGACGACTCCCCTCCCCCCTCCCCTACCCCCCTCGCTTCCCCCTGCCCCTACCCCTCCTCCTCCCCCAGCGGCATGAGCGATTTGTAGGCGTTGGGAAAGCGATCGAGGTGAACACGGGTCAAGAATATATAGAATTACGAAGAAAAGAAAACAATAAGAAGGAGAGAGAGAGAGAGAGAGAGAGAGAGAGAGAGAGAGAGAGAGAGAGAGAGAGAGAGAGAGAGAGAGAGAGAGAGAGAGAGAGAGAGAGAGAGAGAGAGAGAGAGAGAGAGAGAGAGAGAGAGAGAGAGAGAGAGAGAGAGAGAGAGAGAGAGAGAGAGAGAGAGAGAGAGAGAGAGAGAGAGAGAGAGAGAGAGAGAGAGAGAGAGAGAACGAACACAAAAGCATAGAAAATACAAGAATACAAAACAAGACCTAAACCAAATAAAACAAAATGACGTCATCAAAGCGACAGCTTATCCACAGCTTCTCATACATGGGCGGCACAAGAAAGACAAGCGATGGGCGTGGCCAGTCAAGCCCCGCCCACTCCCCTGCAGTGCAAGATAACGAGATCCAAATTCGGATTACGCAAAGACAACCTAATCAAAGGGAATTAATTTACATAGATGGAATATATATATATATATATATATATATATATATATATATATATATAGATAGATAAAATTAAGAACATCTTTTCGTAATATGATTTTGAAGAAATGGAAAAAAAAAACGAATAGTAAAAAGGATACAACAGAAGACAGAAATAATTCATATCGTGTTATACCATCGCTAGACGAATGATAATCAGAAAAATAACAATGAGATAATAAAGATAACAATAAAATATTGCTAAAGATAAAACGAAAATTCTTTATTTCTCCGTCGGGTTTCGTTGTCACTTTTGAACTCCACGTCGGATAAAGTACAGCATTTCGTGCGCTGTAATTTCTTCAGATATCACGACGCCCGAGAGGAGACACAGTCGTAATGACACGTCGATATATACAGTATATATATATATATATATAGAGAGAGAGAGAGAGAGAGAGAGAGAGATGTGTTTGTGCGTGTGTGTGTGTGTGTGTGAGAGAGAGAGAGAGAGAGAGAGTGTGTGTGTGTGAGAGAGAGAGAGAGAGATAGAGTGTGTGTTTGTGTGTGTGTGTATGTGTGATAAATAGATAGATAGATAGAGAGAGAGAGATAGAAAGACAAAGGGAAAGAGATTGTGTGTGTTTGTGTGTGTGTGCATGTGTGTGATTGATAGATAGATAGATAGATAGATAAATAGAGAGAGAGAGAGAGAAGAGCATTGTGGAATCTCACTTTTCAGTGACTTCAACTATGTCTAGAGAGTTATCTGCGTGGGAGTTAATTCTCGAATGTTCCAATCTTCCCTGTTGTGTTTTTCTGTTCTTTGTTTGTTTGTCGATTTACATATATAGAGAGAGGGCGGATAGATATGGATAGACGGTAGTTAGATAGAATGGAGAGAGAGAGAGAGAGAGAGAGAGAGAGAGAGAGAGAGAGAGAGAGAGAGAGAGAGAGAGAGAGAGAGAGAGAGAAAGAGAGAGAGAGAGACAGAAAGAGAAAGAGAGAGAAAAAGAGTATGAGAGAGAGAGAGAGAGAGAAAGAGAGAGAGTTTATGCATCACAATAAATTATCCATCTACTATTACCATCACTATCCACTCATTCACCAGCATAATCTGCAACTGCTTCTACGTTCCATCAACGCTAACTGCAGGAATCTTGGCCTTCGGAGATAACTGATTCTCCCTCAATATTCTCCTTCGGCCGCTATCATGATTACAGGCAAGAGCCGGAGAGAACTGGGCCTGGCGTGACTACACCGAGAGACTCACGTGATTATCCAATTACCTGCCTTAATAATACATCTTACATGCTCCAGATGGATTCCATTCCTCCAAGCCGTACTGTTATTTAATGACGTTATATTGTCAGGCAACATCACGAAGTTATATCATAATGTCATGATCTGGAATATTCTATTAGTACATGGATATGCTCAGGTGTGTGGTGTGTGTATATATCTATGTTGTTATGTGTATGCCATCCACATTTTATACAACGCTATTCTTTATTGAATGCGATACGACCCTTGATTTAATATGATTAATATGTGATGCTTACTATGTAGTAACGATATGTAGTAATTTGTTTCCATGTGATACAATCTCCTCCCCATACAACACATGATTCACGACTATATCATCATAGACTGATATAGAAGCCTGGTGTTTTAACAATACATATGCATCCTGTTGATAGATGTCGATAGATACAGATAGATGTGTTGATAAACAGTGTCTTCAAAAGATTTTTTAAAAATTAGAACTTTCTTATCTATAAATGATTTGCAAGAAATAAATTTGTCAGTTCATACGATCCCTACGTTCTTAAAATTTGTCTAGCGACTGTGAAAGATTTTCAACATGACTATCATGTCTAATTTTTCCATTTTCATAAAGAGGCATAACTCTGTTGATATATTCAGCGAAGGTAAACATTTTGGAAAAAAAGATGGTTGAAGATACAAGTACAAGCAACAATGCAACGTGTTTTGAAAGATGATCTGCAGCCTTTCATTACTGTTTGCGTATGACTTTGTCATGTTTGCCGACCTTAAAAGGAGGAGAAAAAAGTTAAGACGAGAATCTAAAAAAAGAAAAAAAAAAGAAAGAAGAAGAAATGCGAAGGCAAGAGAAGAGAAGAGAAGATAAGATTAGGCAGAGAGTGAGGGAAAGAGAAAGAAAAGGGGATCGAGAAGAAGAGTAATATAGAGAATGGAGAAAGAGAAAGAGAGAATGAGAGAGGGGGAAAGAGCGAAAGAGAGAGAGAGAGAGAGAGAGAGAGAGAGAGAGAGAGAGAGAGAGAGAGAGAGAGAGAGAGAGAGAGAGAGAGAGAGAGAGAGAGAGAGAGAGATAGAGAGAGGGAGGGAGAGAGACATAAATCGAGATAAATAAAAACAGATATAGACACATAAATAAATAGACAGAGACAAAGACTGATCGATCGATAGAGAGATCCAGAGAGAAAACAAATTCTCTTTTACCTTTACACAATACCATCATTAAATCAAACCCTTCTTACCCCCAAGTGTCTCTTAGCGTCAAGTGATCAGTCATAACGTAGAAATTCAGCATGTGGTTACCATGATGAAGATACAACGATTAGTGATTTATTTTGGGATGACGAACGGCTAAGAATATAACATAAACATTGACTCCACAATGACTTCATGCAAAAAAGAAAAAAAGAAAAAAAGATAATTGAAAAAAGAAAGAAAAACGACTAAAAAGACAAAAGAATGAAGATAGCTGCCACAAATTGAAAAAGAAAGAAAAAAGACAGCATGGCACTGACAATAGATAAACAACTTTATAACAATGTGAGCAAAACATCAGTGACAATTGCACCGAGAGAGAGAAAGAGAAAAAGATAGAAAAAAGAGATATAACAAACGCTCAAGCAAACATGAAAAAAAAAAAAAAAAAATTACATACATAATTCCACCTCAGAATCCACAATCGTAATGTATGCGTCTTTATCTCATTCATAATAATTAATGCTGTTGCTAATGCTACGTAAAACATAACAAAGGCCTCATTACCAAAACAAGAGATTCCTTCAAGAAAATCTTCTTAACAAACATTTGCTTACAATTGATAGTGTGAAGTTAACAAATGTTATCTTCATGTAACTTTAAAGATCACTGTAAAACATTTTTGTATAAATTATGATAAAGCTGGCGGTAATAATAATTTTAAAGATACATGCATTTCTTATAATCAGAAATAAAGGTTGAATAAAATGATAAGTT
>BOPN01004930.1:20000-25000 GCA_017312705.2 Penaeus japonicus | reverse complement strand
TGGATTTTACAGCTAGCCTTACGTACCTGCAATATTTAAGAAATATTTTATATGTTAAATATGTTTAATTGAAGGGTGAAAGGCAAATACGTTTGTTTAGTTACATAAGCTTGAATATTTTTTTCTTCTCTGTCTTATGATAATTTTACAAATGAAAGACATGAAACTGATTAAGTAAACAAGGGACATGAAGACTAAACAAACAAATAAAAAACAACAACAGATAGGCGATGTGTAAACAATACAAAATGACAACAAAATAGTCACTCTAGTCACTCTTTTTGTCAATCCATCCTTCACTCTCTCTCTCTCTCTCTCTCTCTCTCTCTCTCTCTCTCTCTCTCTCTCTCTCTCTCACACACACACTCATCTCTCTCTCTCTCTCTCTCTCTCTCTCTCTCTCTCTCTCTCTCTTTCTCTCTCTCTCTCTCACACACACTCATTCTTTCTCTCTCTCTCTCTCATATTCTCTCTCTCTCTCTCTTTCTTAAATCTCTCACCCAACGTTAATACAAAAGTGAATGAATAAAGGGATGAATATAATTAACAATAATGATACTTATAATAATAATAACAAGGATGATGCTAATGATGATAATGTTAGTAATAATAATGATACCAAAGATAATGATATTAACAATAATAATAGTAATTATAAAAATAATTATGATGATAATGGTAACAATAACAATAATGATGATGATAACAATAATTCCTACCATCATCATAATAATAACAATAATAATAACAATGATATCAACAATAGCAATACTCCTAGCCTTACACCCACACGCCCTCCAGAAAGCAATCATTTCTCCCTGGTTTACCTCCCTTCATTAGCATAATTATCGGCTTGCCTTTGAGAGAACAGGTGGACTTGTAGCGTTGATCGGGGTATTAACTTTAACCCGTGTTCGAGAGTGAGTTTTGAGTGAGTCTCTTTGTTCTTCGAGGGAGGGAGGGAGGAAGGGGAGGAGAGAGGGAGTAGGGAGAAGTGGGAGAAGGAATGAGCAAGACGGGGATAGGTGGAAAGAAGGAGAGGGAGAGAATGGATGGATGGATGGGGAGGGAGAGGGAGAGGAAGGAGAGGGTGAAAAAGTGAGTTGGGTGAAAGGGTGATGGAGGGAGAAAGGGAGGGAGCGAGGGAAAGAGGGAGGGAGAGAGCGGACGAGATGCGGGAGAAGGAGAATAAGCGAAAGCGGATGGCGGAAGAGAGAGAGAGAGAGAGAGAGAGAGAGAGAGAGAGAACAAAATGAAAGGAAATATCATATATAAACAAATATCATATATAAAGATGTAAAAAAAAAAAAAAAAAAAAAAAAAAAAAAAAAAAAAAAAAACATCACCCAAAGATTTCCCACCTCATGAAATTTATAAAGTAATCACCATAGATAAAGAAAACACTTATTTGTAAGCAATCACATTAAAAAAAACTCAACAAAATACATACATAAGAAGTCTACAAAATACTTCCTTAAGCAATCTACATAATCCATAGTTAAGGATCCTACAAAATCACCCCAGTACAGTAATCGAACCCCTCCAAGTAATCCTAACCATTTACTCCCTAAATGACAAGCAACTCAAAGAAGCCATAAAGAAACCTCAAAGAAACCGACCGAACGAATCCCACAGAAAACCACCCAACACACACTATTAACAAACCTTAAAAAAAAACAACAACAAAAAAACATCTTAATACAGTACAAGACCCCATTAAAAAAATACACATCACCTTTTCTCTCCACCATCGCCTATAAATCAGGAACTGAGACCCGATGTTCACTGTCTTTTTACTGGTTAAAAGACTTCCTTAGCTTAAACACAGGGAGATTTATTATCATTAAGACTATTGTTAGGGATGGGGGGAGGAGGGGGGGGGGGGGAGACGGAGGCGCTAGGTTGCCTCTGTCTTGGACTATATGTATTATTTGTCTTTCTTCTTCTTTTTATTATTATTATTATTATTATTTTTTATTGTGCTTTTCTCGTATTTCTTCTGTTTTTTAAATCTGTTCTTAGGTCTTGTTTTTCTTCTCTCTCTTTTTATTTTTCTTGCTTTCTTTCTCTTTCTCGCTCTCTCTCTCTCTCTCTTTCTCTCTCCCCTTCTCTTTTTCTCTCCCTCCCTCTCTTTCTCCCCCCCCTCTCTCTCTTTCTCTCTCTCTCTCTCTCTCTCTCCCTCTCCCTCTTCCCCCCCTCTCTCTCTCCACCTCGCTTCAACTTCTTTTTTCTGTAGATCCTTTTCTCTCTCTCCTTCTCCATCTTCTTCCACCTCCCTATTTTTTTTCCGCCCTCTCTCTCTTTCTCTTTCTCCATCCCTTCCACCCCATTATCTCTCCATCCCATTTAGTAGCAAACGAGGTCGCGACTCTTAACAGGAAGGAAACATAAATAACGTTCCAAGCTCCCTCCCTCTTCCTCCCTCCTCCTCCCTCTCCCCTCCTCCCCTCCTCCTCTCCTTCATCCCCTCCCTCTATTTCTCCTCTCTTCCTTTTCCTCCTTCCCTTCCTCCTCTCTACCCTCCTCATCTCGTTTCTCCCCTCCTCCTCTCTCTCCCCCTTCCTTCTCCCTCCCCCATCCCTCCATCTCTCCTCTCTCCCCCTTCCTCTTCTTTTCCCCCTCCTCCTCCACCCCTTTACCCCCCCCCCCATCCTCTCTCTCTCCACCCGACCCCCGCCCTCCTCTCCCTTCCCCCTTCCTTCACCCCCCCCCCAAATTGCCCTTCCCACACTCCGTCGGCTTGTGTTAGTTATCGTCTTTCATCACTCCTCTTTTATCAGTGTGTCTCTTCTTATTCCCACCTTCGTCAATAGAGGAATTGGGTAATTAGAGAAATGGAATTATGTCGAAAAAAATGGAAAGTGGATGAGATAAAACATGTAAACTTACATACATACTTACACACACACATATAAACACACACACATACACACTCACTTACGCACACACATATTCTTACACGTAAACAAACAAACACCAACACAAATATACTACAAACACGCCCACAAAACACGAACGTATTTTTATTTACTTCCTCCTTTATGTAAATATATATCTATACCAATATCTATTTATGCATTCAGTTATACATCATTATTTACCTTCAGTAATTATGAAGCAACTTACTGAAGGGAAGTGAAGTGGAGGGAAATGAATAAAGTATAATGATATGAATAAAGTGAAATGAAATGAATGAAGTGAAATGAGATGAATGAAGTGAAATGAAATGAAAGAAGTAAAATGAAATGAATGAAGTGAAATGAAATGAAAGAAGTAAAATGAAAAGAATGAAGTGAAATGAAATGAAAGAGGTAAAAGGAAATGAATGAAGTGAAATTAAATGAATGAAGTAAATCGAAAGGGATGAGGGAAAACAAAATGAATGAAATACAGTGAAGAAAATGAAATGAAATGGAAATGAATGAAATGAGTAAAAGGTGAGTAAAGCGTAGCAAGACAGGAGACTCATTATACTCATTGCCTCATCCCTTACACCACCATATGGGTGTGTAGGAGAGAGACGGAACGGGGGAGGGGGTGGGGGAAGAGGGGTGGGGAAGAGGGGGTGGGGTAGGGGAGGAAGACTTTCCTGTGGGGGGGGGGGGGGGGGTGGGTAATAGCAGGAAAAGTATTGCAGTATTTGGTCACACTTAATTGAGTCGCTTCTCTTAAGGTTAATGGCTGAATGTTTTAAGTATTCATAACTATGGGAGATCACGAACACACACACGCACTCCTACACTAACGTAGTTTATATATATACATACGCACAAAAGCATATAAGTATAAATAGAGGTACAGCCATTCCCACAAGCATAAATAAACACACAGGCACACACTCACACACACTTATAAACACACACACACATACATACACAATGACGTACTTATTCACACACATACATAAATATACATTTCTTTTCTGTTTTCTCTCCCTCCCTCTCATACCCACACACAAAAGACCTTTCTGACAACTACGGGTTTATATTATGCCCTAAGTCTTTCTTCTGTCTACATATCAATCAAAGCATTATTTCTTCTTGTCACCTGTTTACACACACAATGGACTTATCCCGCCCCCCCCAAAAAAATCCTTCAAAAGGAGCGACTGAAGAAAGATATGGAGATAGGAAGAGTAGTGAAGGGGG
This sequence comes from Penaeus japonicus, assembly GCA_017312705.2. Lineage (NCBI taxonomy): Eukaryota > Metazoa > Arthropoda > Malacostraca > Decapoda > Penaeidae > Penaeus > Penaeus japonicus. The sequence goes on along the minus strand of BOPN01004930.1, from coordinate 20,852 downwards.
AGGGAGAGGGGGAGAGAGAGGGGCAGGGGGAGGGAGAGGGAGAGGGAGGGGGAGAAGGAGAGGGAGAGGGAGAGGGAGAGGGAGAGAGAGAGAGAGAGAGAGAGAGAGAGAGGGAGAGAGAGAGAGAGAGAGAGAGAGAGAGAGAGAGAGAGAGAGAGAGATGAATAGAGAGAGAAGAAAAGAGGTGAAACCAACAGAAAACAAGCAAGCAAAAAAAAAAAAAAAATCACATCACACAATGAACTCCCAACCGTAAAACAACATCGACCATCAATGAATAACACCGAATATAAAGCGAAGAAATAGAACGAACTAGCCTACAGTTGCCCCGAGTCTCCCACGACCCTTAGAGACGCGGGTCTGTAAGTGTCAGTCAGCGAAAAAAGGAAAGGATTGAGTGACTTGGTATCTACTCTCGTCATGTGAGACTCTTTTCGCTTCGTTGTCTTTCGGTTTCAGAAATCAACGGGAACTGATTAACTATTGGAGGAATAAGATATTATGATTATTGTTTTTTCTGGTTCGTTATATATTTTTTTTTGTTTATTACATTTGTATTTTGATGAATGAGACATTATGATTATTGTTTTTTGGTTCATTTTTTTTTCTTTTTTTCTTTATTACATTTGTATTTTAATGTTCGTTGATTAATTTCCATTGATTTGTGATTCAGTCCTGCATTCATAATCATCAACTCGCTTGTTCATAATTTTATTCATTTGGCTGTTTAGTTATGCATTGAAATCAGTGCAGACTGGAAATTAGGATTTTCTGATATGTCAGTGGCATGCTAGTCATTTCGATAATGTAATTGCTACGATAAGCACATGAAGGTCGAATCAGAAGGTTTGC
>BOPN01004930.1:5000-10000 GCA_017312705.2 Penaeus japonicus | reverse complement strand
GCCCAAAACGGTTGTTATTTTTCATATCTACTTAAATATCTACTTATTTGCACTCATGGTAAATGTTTGATTAATTTCTGTCTCGACTGTGCAAGCTGCAATTACTTCGAAGGTCACTTAACTCTGTGTTTTCCGTGATTAGTATCTGTCAGGATCATCATTTGCGTTTTATCTTAGCTCAATCATCCGCCACTCCCCTCTCTCTCTCTCTCTCTCTCTCTCCCTCCCTCTCTCCTTCTCTCTCCCTCTCTATCCCTCCCCCCTACCCTCTCTTGCTTCCTTCCTCCCTCCCGCCTTCTTCCTTTCTTCCTTCCCTCCCTTTCTCCTCCCCTCCCTCCTCTCTCCTTTCCTCCCCTCAGAGTCGTTCTCTCACCGCAGTACCAGACAACAACAAAAACAATGACACTCAAAAAATTCTTCATCAAAGTAAAAAAAAAGGAAAAAAAAGAAAGAAAGAAAAGAACCTGAACAACTCTCTTCCTAGCAGCAACAAGCGATACAACCGACTTTACTGACCTGCTTGGCCCACGAACGGTTTGCCAACTATGAAGGAATTAAAGAAAGAGAAGAAGAAGAAGAAAAAAAAGGAAAAAGGATTTTTTTTGTTTAAGTTGGCTGAGAAGCACAAATGCTGGCCATATTTCTCGCTTTTACTAACTGGCTAATGCGGACACCTGCTTAAATTCATGTGAAAATCCAACGGCTATGATGCACTCTTTATGAAATGAAAATGACATAGTGTTGGTGATGTCAATTACGTCAACAAACAATCAACAATTTGCAACAAATGACTAAATCAAAAGAAGAAGTAAATACTTAAAACCAATAAGAACAACAAAATGAACAGAACAAAATGACACATAAGTGAACAAGACAGCTGATTCTAACACAACTAGAAAAAAACAAAGACATCACTTAGGAAGCACCCAAGCAACTGCAAACATAAACAGAATCAATAGGTTATTGAAGGCAAAGCATTACTTCGATTTTTCGAGAAAAAAAAAATCAAGCGAAGTAAAACTGAAGTAAAGACTTTCGTTTGATCTTAGAAGCAGCGCGGGGGTGGGGAAGGTAAGAGGAGGAGGAGGAGGAGGAGGAGGAGGAGGAGGAGGAGGAGGAGGAGGAGGAGGAGGAGGAGGAGGAGGAGAAGAAGAAGAAGAAGAAGAAGAAGAAGAAGAAGAAGAAGAAGAAGAAGAAGAAGAAGAAGAAGAAGAAGAAGAAGAAGAAGAAGAAGGAAAGAATAAGTAAACAAAGGCCGCCATACCTTAACCTCGACAGGAAGACCTTGAAAATGCCCCGAGGCGACTCAGGGCAGCGGGATAATTATGTAACATAACGAGAGCTGTGGCACACGCACGCACGAACACACACATACAATGATAATATGTATGTATGGATGGATTTATATATGCATATATATATATATATATATATATATATATATATATATATATATATATATATATATATATATATATATATATATATGCTTATATGTGTGCTAACACACACACACACACACACACACACCACACACAAACACACATATATCTACACACACACATATATATATATATATATGTATATATATATGCATATATATATATATATATATATATATATATATATATATATATATATATATATATATATATATATATATGAGCCAAAAGCACCGAAGCAAATGAGAGAAAGAGAAAAAGAAAAAAAAATGTAATCAAATGGAGAAAGAAGAAGAAGAAGAAGAAAAAGAAGAAGAGAGAGAGAGAGAGAGAGAGAGAGAGAGAGAGAGAGAGAGAGAGAGAGAGAGAGAGAGAGAGAGAGAGAGAGAGAGAGAGAGGAGAGAGAGAAACGCAGGGCCAGCCAACAGAGCCTTATTTTAAAGAAGCGAGGTGGGGATTCCCGCCCGCGCCACCTCGGCCAGGTATATGACAGGTTGTTTGTTTGTGTTTGTTTGTTTGTTTGCTTGTTTGTCATTCACGTGTGTGTTCGTGAATGCGATGAAGGCCATGCAGTTAAAGGGGAGGAGGAGGGGGAGAGGGGCAGGAGGAGGAGGAGAAGAGGGGGAAGAGGAGGAGGAGGAGAAGGAAGAGGAGGAGATGAAGAAGGAGAAGGAAGAGGAAGAGAGAAGGAGAAGGAGAAGGAAGAGGAGGAGAAGGAGAAGAAGGAAGAAAATTAGAAAGAGAAGGAGAAGAAGAAATAGAACAAAAAGATAAGGAAGAAAAATAAGAAGATGGAAGAAGAGGAGGAGGAGGAGGAGGAAGAAAAGAAAAGTTCAGGAATAAGAAAGGAGAAAGGATTAGAAAGGGAATGGTAAATTTTGCGACATAGTAAACGTAGGAAGAGACAAGGAGAAAGAACAGGTAAGAACGAATAGACAATAAAAACAACAACACAATAATAAAAATAAACAAATAAGGGAAACTGGAGAAGAAAGGAAGAAGGAGGAAGAAAAATAGAAGAGGAGAAAGAAATGGAAACTAAGAAGGAGGGTGTCTATAAAAGGTTGACGAAAGGATTCCTTCCTAACTTGAAATCTCTCACTATTGTTTACGTCTGCGAGTCACGTGGTACAGGGGTGACTCGCGTATTCTTTTCTTTGATTTTTTTTTTTTTTATTGTCATTTTTTCGTGTGTTTAAAATCGTTAAAGAAAAAAATACATTGCTTTGTTGGGAAAACCAATGGTATGAAATGTTTATATGTTGTTTGGAGAAAATTATTCTAATCATTGCCAAGGACCTTTTTTCTTTTAAATTTTTTCATCTAATAAAAAATGTAAAGACAAAGAGCAACAACAACAGAAGAAAAAAAAAATAAGAAAAAAATAAAAGCAAAATATCTTTATATACAAACAGCTTTAGGCAATCAAAAAACATGACGGAAAACTAACAGTTCAATAAAACCAGAAGACGATGTCATAGCCAGTATCCGAACATGGCGATTATCTATATAAGACAGGTATAAGATGTAAGAAGCATACGTTATTCATTTGCCATTACTATCAGCAGAGGGAGTCGGGGGTGGGTGGGGGGATGGTATATGAACACGTTAACCCTTTCTTAAGGCTTAACTACATGCTCTCGTATATACATACATACATATGCATACATGAACACACAAACACACACACACACAAACATACACACACACACATATTTGTATATGTATATATATATATATATATATATATATATATATATATATATACATATATATATATATATATATATATATATACATATATATATATATATATATATATGTGTGTGTGTGTGTGTGTGTGTGTGTGTGTGTGTGTGCTTGTGTATGTTTATAGACACACACACACATACACATACAAACACACACACACATACACATACAAACACACACACACACACGCATACACACACACACACACACACACACACACACACACACACACACACACACACACACACACACACACACACACACACACACATATATATATATATATATATATATATATATATATATATATATATATATATATATATATATATATATATATATATATATATGTATATATGAATAGATGAATAGATAAATCGAGAGAATAGAGAATAGAGAAGAGAGAAGAGAGAGAGAGAGAGCAGATGGATCGGCGTCATGGGATACATCAAGGTGCAAAAAGATGTCTCTCCATATTTGCAGACTTCGTTAGCCATCGTCTGGGAGAACAGTTTACGAAGCGAAAAACATGAGAAGCGACTTCGGATCCCTCTGTTCATTTTCCAAGAGCCTTACCTTGTTCTTCATAGTCGTGAGGAAGAGAGACAGGGAGAACTTGCCTCCTTCAGTCTTCGAAACCTCCGTCAGGTTGTTCCTGAGCCACGTGATGTTTTCCCGGAGCTCCCTCTCCCTGAGGGCCTCCTGCGTCCACTCCGATGTGACGGGGTCGACCTCCTCCTCTTCCTCGGCTTCAGAGGGCACGGCGGCCACGGCCACCGGCCACTCGGCAGCTGGGAAGTCGAAGGGCGTGGAGGCGCGCGCGGGGGCGTTGCCGACGAGCGCCGAGACTCTCATTCGCACAAAGGGGCTGTTGTGCGAGCGCCTCGACCAGAAGTCGCGGTTCCTGATGTTCTCGATGATGTGCTCTTCGAAGTCGCTGTCCGGCGTGCCCGGCGTCGTCGTTGTTGAGCGACAGCTCCCGCGGTGCCCCGGGCCCCTGTCGGAGATCATCTCGCGCCGAAGGTCTTCACTCCACGAGCGGTGTGAGCTGTTGCTCTTGAGGGCAGAGACGGCTCGGTGCTCTACCACGGCGCCCTCCGGAGGTGCCTTCGGATTGTTTTTCAGCTCGCTGCTCGGCCTCGCAGCCCCGTCCGTGTTGTACAGAGGGTTGTCGAAGCACAGCTTCGGCTGAGTCTTGTCTTTCAAAACCATCTTGATGGCTTTGTGGTTGCAGAGGATAAAGATATATGCACACGCACAAAATCCTGTCTTCAATCAGTCACACAGACTCTTCCTAATAGTTCTCTTAGACAAAACACCATTAGTTAAAAGCCACCACAAAACGCAAAATCCCACACCACCACTTTGGTCTCCGTTGGCCAGAGAGTACCCTCCTGTCCCTAGGGTAGCTCGCGTCACACTGCCGCGCGGCCGCCTCCACGCCGAGGCCTGACGTCCTTCCAGCTGTGACGTCGCGTTTGTTTACTTCTGCGGAGTTTCCAGGTGGTCTACCGAGGCAGCGGAAGCATTTAGGCGTCTACTTACTAATTCGATTTTCGGTGATACGCTTTCAACGACCAAGGAAATGACGTCACATAGTCCTGACGTCAACAAGAGATCATTACCATTATTATGATTATCCTTCATTACGCTGAGTATTTTTACCCTCTGTGAGATTCATCTTCAGAATGGAAGAGAAAAAAACAACAAAAAAGGTAAGGACATTAAATGATGCTATAGATATATATGTATATAGATAGATATAGATATGTATACATACATACATACATACAAGAAATTGATACG
>BOPN01004929.1:87500-92500 GCA_017312705.2 Penaeus japonicus | reverse complement strand
AAAGAAAGAATTATGGAGCAACATTCTGGGCAGTCAATTGATTGTTGTTGTTTTTTCTGTTTTCCCAGCAACACCTTATCCGATTCGTATATTAAAACATTGTGAGACACTATCAGTTTCACTATCATTTGGCTTACGTAGTTGTTAATATCGTAATTAAGGCTACACTCATTATCAATGAAAACAATCCAACAAGATATGCTGGCACAATCATAATGAAATATATCAAACGAAACATACAATTGCTCATATATGTCTACATTCAGCACTCGATTATAAGACGTTATCTACAGCGTCACATACCCGCAATTGTTGTCATTTCGGGGGTGGAGCATAGGCACTGTCGGCCGTACGACAGCGAAGTGTCGTAACGCCCTGTCGCACTATAACAACCGTGCCATTGTGGTGAAAATGAAGGGGAAAAAGAAAAACACCTTTGGCTACATAGGACACTTATGTGACGCCCATGACAAATACTTCGTTTTTAGTTTGTTTTAATACATTCATATTGAAATATGAAATTATGTTAATATATTTGTTTAATCATGAAAAAAGTTTACTTCTTCAATTAGCAGTTTAGTATATTAACAGTCAGTTGATAGATCTTTTTTGTGCATATATAATACATTCCATAATAAATCAATTAAAACAAAATTTATTTCAGGTGTTTAATATCATTGTGGTATATTTCGTATTTTCATATTTCCATTGTGATAAAACACACAAGTTACATGAGGGGTAGACTTCCATTGGATATGGATAAAATCAAAGTTGCATTCCAGAAATAGTAATGAAAACAAAAATATCACACGCTAGCATATTACTTTGAATATTAAGGATTATTACTTTAACTGAACTAAACTCAGCTTTTACATGGGTTACTTATTTGATTTATTTTGACATGTTTGCGTGATACTGTAAGAAAGACAAGGGAAATGGTGAAATTTTAATCCTTCCGAAGTTTTCTCTCAAGAGATCGCATAGTGCCCATCAAAATGTAGACAAAATCCAACATATTATTCTACGTGTGACTATATACTTTAATAGCCTTTAATTAGCGGTATGCCTTATGAATAACTGCAAAACTACATTCAAAACATTTAAATCAAATTGTAGCATACCAAAAACTAGGTAAAATCAGTTTATTATGAGTTTAAAAATAAATTTAATTCAATCAAAGGACTCAAACAATTATTTATCACCCATTTTTCAAAGATACTTATGATGGTATTTGTTTTAAACTTTCGCTAATGAATTAGTCTTGAAATATGTGATATGCTAATTAACATAATAATAATTCACTTCAACATATATTTTGTTGTAAACTATCTTGAAGATATTACTTAAATGGCCGGATGAAATTACCTGAAATATTTGGCATTTTTGCGCATGCGTGGGCGGAGCCATTTCACAAAATGATTGGAAATAAGGCAGCGAATGGCTGCATAATTGCGAGTGATTGCCAATAATTGCAGATAAGGATGCTGCAGATAACGCCTATTGTTGACAGCTGACACTTCGTGTCCGGTTTGCCTGTTATTACCGAAATATGTACTTTAAAAAAATGTTTTGAAGTGAAAAATTAAATTAACTAGATTTTATTTCTCATTTCCTTCAACAATAATTACACTGGGTTAACTTTTCTTGCAAATATTGCTGTAAATTGGCCTGAAGTACAAAACTTAATTCTCCATCCGAATAAGTTGATTACTGAACGAAATTCTAGAATGTTTCGACCATTTCACAAACATGGGATTTTTTTTAATACGCAAGATTTTATGAATATGTTGTATATAATAGATTCATATATGATGATATAGCCATAAATGACGAAACAAATACATTTCCGTATCTAAAGAAAAACACTCGCGAAAGGACAAGTTGCTAATTAGTGATTTTTGAACTAACGAAAGGACAAGTTGCTAATTAGTGATTTTTGAACTAATGTCTTCAAAGTAACCTCTTACCTCTTTTTTTGCACATGTGGTACACTGTATTTCAGCAATGTTTAACTATTACTTTCATTGTTTGTTTGTTTTTCTTTTATTTTTTTGATAGTCAAAAATAATCGATCGATAAATAAGTCTCGAGAAAAAAATAATCCTTTATAACCATAGCGACATTATTATACAAAAACATCAAATGTATCAATGTCTGCCTTTAACGCAATAAAAACATCAAGACACAAATCGCACACTCGGACACTTAATAGAAAGCATACTTAGGCATTTCTTGCAGAAGGTGTGGCCGCAGTGAGGGAGAATAAGAGGTTTGCGATCATCTTTGTTGTAGCTGTCTCTGCAAACTGCACAGGTCAGGCCCGATGTATTCTGGAAGACAAAAGGATGTTTTTTGTAGTAACATTGTCTGGCCGATTTCGCTATGCGCATTTTCTTCTGACTCTTCTCACATTTTCATGTGCCTGTAGCTCTCTCTACATACGTGTTTATATCTCTCTCTCTCTCTCTCTCTCTTTCTCTCTCTCTTTCTCTCTCTCTCTCTCTCTCTTTCTCTTTCTCTTTCTCTCTCTCTCTCTCTCTCTCTCTCTCTCTCTCTCTCTCTCTCTCTCTCTCTCTCTCTCTCTCTCTCTCTCTCTCTCTCTCTCTCTCTCTCTCTCCAACCAGCACTCTCACACATAATGACGCAGACACACATACATGTATATAAATATGTATATATGTGTGTCATGTGGCACACAGTTGGCAGTAGATATAAATCATCAGTGGCAGTAGCACAGATGAGATGAACTGGGTCCTTCCTTGTGACTGATTATGCTTCATGGGTCAATGGCTACATTTCTGAAGAGTGTTCGGCTGCCCACTCTCTTCAGCTACGGCGTGTGGAGTCACTAAGGTTGTGGTTGCGTCTATTTCAGGTAGGTTCAGTACTAACGTATCAGCCTGCGATGCGAGCTATTTCATGTGCTGTATCGCCGCTTGCGATCACTGCTGACGAAAACTTTTGCAGGAAGATATTCTGGGTTTGGGGAGGGTTCAAATTCATAGATGTAATGGTATATGGCCTCCTAGTCCTGAAGACGGAAGGTCAGAAGTTGATCCTCAAAGCAAGTTGTAGCTTGCTGGAGAGGGGAAGGTTTGGGTCGTTACACTTATGGTGGGATGGATCACTGAGTATGCCATCGGCCAACTGTGCAAGTTTTGGGCGGAGATTTTGTACTTCATATCAGAATCTTGTGGTGGGGCTGATAACATTTCTAAACTAGAAGTCGATCTCCTCCTGCGCGAACATTTAAGTGAATGTGATGTAGACTTAGGTCGATGTGTGGGAAATTACTGACTCGTGATCCAAATATTCTCCACAGGAAATTCCAGCAGCGTGCGAGTCATGGTGCACTCATCACTGACTGGCTAAATAAGAGGGTTCATACAGAGCAAGGCCATCGTCCAGGTAGCTACAGCCGGGGTCATATGTTATATTGTCTGAGTCCCTACATTATGTTGCCAAGAAGCTTTTTATGAATACATGGAATACATGGAATACATGCATGCCAACATCAATGTCCTTGCGCTTGGCAAGTTGTTGCTGCTTAAGGTATTTGTCTGGAACGCTTCTTGCTTATAAGTAACTTGCACAATTAGAAACTTGTAGACTGGGAAGGGCAGTTGCTCAAAATGCTCATAAATCAAACCTGATTTAATGCATGAAAGATAAAAGGAGGGGCATAACCAAGGGTAGCATAATAGGTGAGTATGTAAACATGCTATGCATCAGGTCCCAACATTATGTGATGTTTGATAAATATACAACCTAATTAATTTCATTGCAGTCTAGCAATGGAATTACACTGGGCAACTCTGCAAAAAAATGAAAGGATAGCATTGCCTTCAGGAATCTCTACAGGTAGCAATTCAATTACAAATGCTGATCTCTGTATGCCACGACAGAGGCACGCACGTACAACTTGGCACGATAAGAGCACTAGACATGTTGGTCAGATATAACTGGCAGCATTGATCCTGCACCTTAGAAATCGTGGGTATAGTAACAAGTATTAACAGCAACACTTGCTTTAACAGGTGTTGCTATGCTGTCAGTAAATTATTACTAGCAAGGGAAAATATCTGTCATCTTGTGCAAGAGAAGCAGCTTGTGCGTTTTTTAATAACATTTATTGCCAGTAAGGCAAATTATCTATAGCCATGTTCAAGAGAGACAGCCTCTGCTTCTGTAAGAACATCATATCAATTGCCAGTTGGCAGAGCAAACTATCTATCACCATTTGCATGTACAGAAACTATTGTGATTACAAACAGGCAAGGTAAAACCTCTAAACGTAGTATGTAAATTATCACAGAAAGTGACTTCATGCATTCCAAGGACAAGTAATACTACCATGCACACTGGGCAACGACAAGTTGGTAACAATATCATTTGTAATTGTTACCTTCCTTTCAGGCATCTAATGCAAACCCATGCTAAGCAAAGGTTATTACCTTACAATGTATTACTGGATCATCAATAACTATAAAAAGGCAAAAATATAAGAGCCAAAGAACATTTTCTCATAATGGCCTAGTGCTGTTGCCGTGAGCAAGCCAGGGTGATGGTTTAAAAACAACTTTAATACCGAACCTTGCCAGCTTTCTAAAAATGCATACTGGAATATAAAACTGTATGTATGTTACTGCCATCATTTTTAAAAGCAAATATTTCAATATTAACTTGATTTAACTGATTTTCAGAAATGTCCGTACGATGGCAATCTCCTGAGTGTGTGTGTGTGTGTGTGTGTGTGTGTGTGTGTGTGTGTGTGTGTGTGTGTGTGTGTGTGTGTGTGTGTGTGTGTGTGTGTGTGTGTGTGTGTGTGTACTTTAAGCAATTCTCACATATAAACATTTAAACCAGCAAAGAGAAAAAGACTCAGGGAAAAGGCAAAGCACAGTGAAAAGGAACGGCAACTCACTTCCTCGAGTGCATCTGCGGGCACACCGACGTCCTCGAGAAGGCCTCCTTCACCTAGAACGCCTCGTATCCTCTCC
>BOPN01004929.1:77500-82500 GCA_017312705.2 Penaeus japonicus | reverse complement strand
GAAACTTAAAGTACTAAATAACAGGAACACTGTAACAATATACAAATAAATTAATTAATAGATAAGAATCTGGCAATATTGATCGCCAATTCTGATTCGTAATGAAAATGAAAACTGTTAGGAATTTACATGGTTTACATGCAATATCGGCGCCCATTCGATATCGTAATCAAACATGAAAAATATTTCAAAGGGTCACCTTCAAAACAAATATTTTGGGGAGTAACAGCAATACAATTTCCCAAAAGTACATTGTCCGAATGATAAAGATGTATAGAGAGAATTTGTAGGATTATTTTACAAGAAAGGGAAGACCGATAGCAACCTTTTCACATGGTCAAGTCTCGAGGAAGGGGGTGAGAGTGAGATATCGGAACAATACAAATTGTATGAAAATATCTCATTCTGAGAATTATATATAACAAACAGAACTTCAAAATATTCTGTTTATTCTTCGGATAAGAGGGAGCGGATGAGCTTAAATGGGCCGCAAGGATGGGTTTTCAAGGCGAGATAATACAGGTAAACAAGGGAAGAAAGAGAGGGAGGACTGAGGACTTTCTCTTTTGATGTGCGTTTCAGGGATCAAAACATTGACAATAACTGCGTTCACACATAAGTTAAAGGGAAGGAAATCCTCTAGATTCACACTTACTCACAGGAACTTCACAGCAGAAAATACAGAGTAAGCAATCACGAAAATGAGAGAGAAAAAACGCAGCATGGAAAATCGTATTTCCAACAAAACCAAACAAAAATAAAAGAGCCAGGGTTTCTCTAACTTACGGAAATTTTCGTCGACTTCTTGACTTCTTATCTCGTTGCGACCTTTTCTGCTCGCGTCGGAGACTTACTCGTGGTAAGGCCACGGGGCTTGGGTCGGCAGCTGGTCACATAGCTAGAATCTTGGGGTGGGATGTCTCTCCAGACATCCTACACCTTTTTTCCATCCTTACTTTCCTCTATCCTCCCTCCCTCTTCTTCTCCCCTTCCCTCTTTCCCTTCTTCCTTTCATCCATCCTCCCTCTCTCTTTTTGTCCCCTTCCTTCTTTCCCTTCCTCCTTTCCTCCATTCTCCTTCCCTCTTCTCTCCTTCCCTCCTTCCCTGCCTCCTTTCCTCCATCGTCCCTCTCTTCTCCTTCCTCCCTTCCCCATATCCCCACCGTCCTCTCCCCACTCCACCTCTCCCTTTTCTTCACTAACCTGTACGAGTTCGTCGTATTCTTCCTTGGGTCTCTTGTTGACATTCTCCTTAATGGCTCTGATGATGTCGGGCGCTTTGTCAACCACAGAAATGAGGAGTTCTTTCACAGCCAATACGATCGTAGCTGGCAACATTAAAGCCATTTTCTAAAAAGCAGTGAAAAAAAGGATTTCTTTATAGTTGTCTAGAAATCATATATAATTGAAATGCTATTATTTTAATCTGCATTGGACAAATCCTTTAGCTAAACGGCAGAGAAGAAGGATTAATCAATTCATCTTATACATGATAGAGGTATATGAAGTGTAAAATGCATTTTTAAATAATATAAAGTTAAATATATTCAAATAAAACTAGAGCCAATGAGAAAGCGATGAAAAACGATGATGTTATTTCTCAGATACAACGGAGGCCATCTAGTTGTGTAGTCCGATCGATCTAAGGTAATTAGATTCTGAGGTAATTATGATACCTAAATGTTGCAAGTTTCCTAGTCACACTTTTCCCTGTCTGGCGTCCTGTCAAACGTCTGTTTCCTACCTCCGGCCCGCACCTGACTACAGCTATTACGCCAACATGCGCGACAGAACGGAAGCATTGTCAACATCTTATTTTACCAGTTATTCCATATCTGCCATGGTTGGAAACATCTGTAGACGTCATTCTCTATCTCACTTTTACTATTATCTTATCGCATTGTAAATTCTTGTAAATATCTGCTATGTGATATACAATTGTTCGTTTCCCGGTTTACGGCCATGAAAACAAAGGGGTAAAAGAGGCTGTTCCGCACACTCAGAGAGCACATAGTTCAGAGCAATCACAGCTCAAACCTTTAACCTCGCTGATTGGAGGCAAGCAGAAAAGCAGCTGTTTTTTCCAGCTTATATCAGACTGCAGTTTAACAGAGTAAAAGAGAGACTGAGAGACAGGGAATGGGAGAGTGAAGGGGAGTGGGAGGTAGGGAGGGTGAGAGAGAGAGAGAGAGGGAGGGAGGACGAGAGAGAGAGAGAGAGAGAGAGAGAGAGAGAGAGAGAGAGAGAGAGAGAGAGAGAGAGAGAGAGAGAGAGAGAGAGAGAGAGAGAGAAGAGGAGGAGAGGAGAAAGGATGGAAATCGAGAAAGAAGGGAGTGAGTGAGAGGAGACAATGTGAGGCAGAGAGAGAGGAGGAGGAGAGTGAAAAGGAAGTGGGAGAGGGGAGGAAGATAGAGAAAGGGAGGGAGGGGGAGAGGGAGAGGGAGAGAGAGAGAGAGGGAGGGAGGGAGGGAGAGAGAGAGGGGGAGGGAGGGAGAGAGAGGAGAGAGGAAGAAGGAAGAAGAGAGAGGAAGAGGAGAGAGAGAGAGAAGAGAGGAAGGAAGGAAAGAAAGAGAAAGAGAGAGAGAGAGAGAGAGAGAGAGAGAGAGAGAGGAAAGAGAGAGAGAGAGAGAGAGAGAGAGAGAGAGAGGGAGAGGAGAGGAGAGAGAGAGAGAGAAGGAAAGGAGGTGAGGTGAAAAGGGAGAAGAAGAGAGAGAGAGAGAGAGAGAGAGAGAGAGAGAGAGAGAGAGAGAGAGAGAGAGAGAGAGAGAGAGAGTGAGGAGAGAGAGAGAGAGTGAGGAGAGAGAGAGAGAGTGAGGAGAGAGAGAGAGTGAGGAGAGGGAGCAAGGAGAGAGATAAAGAAAGAGAGGGAGGGGAGAGGGAAAAGGAAAGTGAAACGGAGAGAATGCAGTGGAGAGAGAAGGGGATGGTTGAGGGAGAGGGAAGGGGATAAAGGATTAGGCAGATTTATGGAGCAGATGCCTCGCCGAGCTTAAATGCACTATGGCGAGCCCACCTGTGTAAGGGAGTGTTAGCCCTTACCCACCATGGTGCCAAACAGCAGTAACCGCCAGGCAATAGTGGAAACACACGAGCCTGGACGGGGTTCGATCTGCTGCCCACGAAGGAAGATACGAGGCCGGCGCGTTACCACTTTACCAACCTAGTGAAGCGTCTAGTGAAGGGGAAAGGCTGGCCATGATATAAATAAACATTAGAGATGACGTCATCACGAATTATCAACACAAAATTTCACTCTCAGTCATTCAGATGTTATACATTGTTTACTTAATTTCAATGAGTATTCTGTAAACTATTTCTATGTACATCTAATTGACTGTTACAGTAATTCCCCTTAAGAAATATCGGTAGCTGGCGACTACGAGACGACTTCCCTGCGGTGTCGGGCGTACGATAAATCAAGAAAAACAGGAAGAGAGAATAAGAGAAAGAGAGAGAGACAGACAGACAGACAGACACACAAACAGAGGGAAGGAGGGGGGAGGGAGGGAGGGAGGAGGGAGGGGGAGGGGGGGGAGAGAGAGAGAGAGAGAGAGAGAGAGAGAGAGAGAGAGAGAGAGAGAGAGAGAGAGAGAGAGAGAGAGAGAGAGAGAGAGGAGAGAGAGAGAGAGAGACAGGCTGACTGACAGACAGACAACTGAACAGACAGACAGACAGACAGACAGACAGACAGACAGACAGACAGACAGACAGAGAGAGAGAGAGAGAGAGAGAGAGAGAGAGAGAGAGAGAGAGAGAGAGAGAGAGCGAGAGAGAGAGAGAGAGAGAGAGAGAGAGAGAGAGAGAGAGAGAGTGAGAGAGAGAGGGAAAAGAAGAAGAATTCACTTTCTGTTGGCACTATTATTATCAGTACTCACGGTTCTACAAGTATCAAAACACACAGCTAGTTCCGCCGTTGAGTCCTGTTGCCTTGAGACTAAAGATTGAGCAGTGTACGTACGTGTGTGTGTCCTGTACGATACGTTCTGCGATACCAGAATTTCGAGAAACGTTTTGGGTTCTCCGTTTATGTTTACTTCTCTGTCTGTTCAGAGACGCGAGTGTTTTTTTCTTTATGTTGGGTTATTCGTTTGTTTCTCTTGTTGTTGTTGTTGTTATTACTGATATAGTGTTAATTGTTTTCTTTGCAGTATTTCTAGTTTTTTCTTCTATTTTATTTCTTATGTGTCTGGGGTGTGATTAAGTTTAGTATAGTACAGTATGGATAAAAACCAACCTCATGAGCATTCTTAACCCGTGAGTGATGTTTGTGCAGGAATCTCACAAGATTCAGCAGTTCACACCGGCATGAGATCTACACGAAAAAACCCACATACCAACATACACACTACTAACATACACTCATTCAACTGAAACGCACTCAACCATATACGAAAGACCCACTATATACTACCAACATACACATATACAATAGAAACGCACTCAACCAATTACATAAATGTCCGCACACTATCTTTAAGACTCCGTCCGTACATTGCTCTATAGCTTCTCACAAAATGAATTGTCAAAATTTCTATGAAGCGGGGCGCTCATTCTGCGCTAGCACACTCCGGATGATCAAAAACGCTCAAAACTCACCAAACAGTTCACTTGGAATCGCTGTAACGATGGACAGCAACCGCAGCATACAACGGATTGCTGTGTTCCCGCATGAACCGCAGACAGCGTAATGCCCTCCCGACACTGACGTTAAATAGATATAGGAGAATCAGGCTCATTCCGTCAATATACTTTTGATTAAGTGATAATCTACCCACATTCATTATGACTTCCACGAATATCTGGGAAAAATGATAAGGCCAGATTAATCTGAACAAATGTACGAGGAGAATGGAGAGTAAAGTGGATGGAACTATTTCATTGAATAATAACGAAACGACAAAATTATAATGTTAATCATATTACAACCACAACAAAAGTAAGGATGATGAAAATGATAATGATGGTGATGCTCATGGTGGTAATGATAATAACCAATATTAT
>BOPN01004929.1:60000-62500 GCA_017312705.2 Penaeus japonicus | reverse complement strand
ACAATCATAATCCCCATAATTGAATAAGAAATATATGATAATAAGGATGTATTTACAGGGAAATTAATTAATCATTCAAGCCTAACTACCCAGAATTGCGATTAAGTTTGCTTAAATACTCGATAGTATAGTTACTTGTCAACCAAAACCGGCATATACGATCTAGATAGAGATAGAATGATAGATACTATTATATATTCTGTATATGTATATGCTTCACAGGGAGCTGTAAAAAAAATGAAATTTGCCATAAATCAAATTCTTATCCTCAGAACTTTTCTTTTCGATAGATTTTTTTTCCAAGGGAGGGGTAACAGTTTACCATTAGGATTAACAAAGAGAAATCCAAAATCCAGTTTGATTGGCTGCTATATTTCTTATATAGAGCTCCTGCAATGGCTCCAGCGTACTCGTTTGATAACCTTACATCTCCTATAGTTCAGGTTGGGTTACTGCCATGGCTCTGCTCTGTTTACCTGTGAAGATATGTCAACAACATGTTTTGTTGGTATTTTGAAAGATGTGGACTAAGTGTGTGTGTGTGTGATGCACACACATACAAAAGTAACACACACACACACACACACACACACACACACACACACACACATAATATATATATATATATATATATATATATGTAGCTGTAGCATAATATATATATATTCATATATACGTAATAATAATATAATAATAATAATATATATATATATATATATATTTATAATATATACATATACATATATACATATATATATGTATGTATATATATATATATATATCAGGAAAAAAACACTACACAAAATAGATTTGTATATGTGTATCTACGATGTGCGTGTGTTTGTGTGATTATGTAATTGAGAAATATAGATAGATAGACTGAGAAACGAGAAAGGGTACTGCCTTAGCCCAAGAGTTTGTTGATCGAAATATGTAAAGCAGTTGCAAAAAATCATGAGTTGAAGAGAAAAAGAAATAAAAAATCCTGTGATACTTTTTAATATTCATATATATGATAATGCATCAGAGAACCTATGAGGACGTTCCAGACACCAGCTCTCAGGGGACACCGACTTAATTGCGCCACTTCTTCCTCCTTTCATTTCTCTTTGTTTTGTTGTTGTTGTTGTGGTTTTTCTTCCAGTTCCCTTTTCTTGCTAATCCTCCTGGCCTCTTTTTCCAAGAGGTCTTCCCAAGCGACAAATCCGAATTTAAAGTTCCTACCCTCCCTTCATTCCCTTCCCTCCTTTCCCTTCCTTCGCTCCCTACTCGCCTTTCCCTTCTATCTCTCCCTACCCTTACATTGCTCGCATCTCTTCCTTCCCTTCCTTCCCTATCCTCCCTTCTTTCCCTTCCCTCCCTATCCTCCCTTCCTTCCCTTCCCTCCCTACACTCCCTTCTCTCCCTACCCTCCCTTCTTCCCCTTCCCTCCCTACCCTCCTTTCCTTCCCTTCCCTGCCTACATTCCCTTCTCTCCCTGCCATCCCCTCCCTGCCTACCCTCCCTTCCTTCCCTTCCCTCCCTACCGTCCCTCCCTTCCCTCCCTACCCTCCCTCCCTTCCTACCCTACCTTACCCTCCTTTCATTTCCTTCCCTTCCCTCTCTTTCCCTTCCCTTCTCTCCCTTCCCTCCCTACCCTCCCTCCCTCCCTCTTCCTTCCATCAACCCCCTGAAGATAGAGGAAATGAGGAGGGGGGGGGAGAGTAGACTAACAGCCACACAGACAGACGATCTTCAGAAAACGGATGACTGTCTTCTCGTGGGCCGCGTCGGGGGCTTCTTGTGCTTGCTCCAGGGCGAGAAGAAGGTGGTCGTCCTCTGAGGGGAGGTGGGCGTGGGCGGGGGCGTGGGGTTGGGCGTGGGACCCGGGGAACTGCTTCGAGACCAACTGCGGTTGAACTGACGCTCGCTGGGGAGAGGCGAAGGGAAATTAGGATGGATTCTTTATACAGTATAAACATACAGCATAAACACGCACACGCACGTAAATACAAACATACACGCAAATAACAACCCCATCTCTCCTAAACGCTCACACAAACATCCCTCCTTTCACAAACACATACACAAACACACATATACACAAACAAACAAACAAACACAAACAAACACAAATGCACATGACCCCCCTAATCACACAAACACACACGTCAAACTTACAGCCTGACACCCTTGTCCACCGCCAGCTCATTGAGGTGCGTGACGAACGCCTGCGGAAGAGTGGCAGGGTTGGGCACTACACGCCCGTCTGCCACGACGCCCAGAGACGCCCGCCCTTGGTATGAGGCTACGCACACTGACAGTACTGTGGGCGAGGGAGGGAGGGAGGTTAGAGAGGAATGAATGAAGGGAGTCTGATTGGACGATAGATGTGTGTGTGCACATGAGTGAGCGAAAACTATCAAATACAGATATAAAGATTGAGGAATAAATGCCGAAATATTACATTGTGCTGTAGGATATATTTTTTAAGATTTTTATTTCAAAATACCGCCATTTG
>BOPN01004929.1:32500-37500 GCA_017312705.2 Penaeus japonicus | reverse complement strand
AACTTTGATATAGTCCAGCATTGGTAGCACAATGACCAAGGCACTTTGATAATGGTTTATAGCCATAAATATCCAAGAACCCTACCCCACGAGGTAAAACGTATCTCTTTTCTGTCCGTCCTATTTCATTCCATAGAAAACGGTGTGTTTATTATGACTTAGTGTTATAGAAAACGTTTCATATTTACGGGGTAACGTAACAAGATATATTGGTGTACGAAATTATTTCGTGGGTTACATATTGAGGGTAATTTCCTTCTTGGCGTATTCTTTCTCGGTGGTGTCCTCGAGCTGAAGAAGGCAGAGGCGGCGATAGAGCTTGGAACAAGATAGGTAAACTAAATCACACTTTTTTTTCCCCAGGCAGAAGTGGTCTAAGGAATGGAAGGTGAGAGACAACGGTAAGAGATAAAATATATAGAGATTAGATACATTTATGGAAATATACAGATGCAGAGATAAAGAGAGAAAGATAAAGATATGAATAAGATAGAGTGATACAGAA
This sequence comes from Penaeus japonicus, assembly GCA_017312705.2. Taxonomy (NCBI): domain Eukaryota; kingdom Metazoa; phylum Arthropoda; class Malacostraca; order Decapoda; family Penaeidae; genus Penaeus; species Penaeus japonicus. Next base: position 36,995 of record BOPN01004929.1, on the reverse strand, counting down.
AAGGTGCTAAAGTTTCGCTCAAGCTAACTCTGAAATCCCAGAGCCCTGCGAAAGGGAGTTGAGGGAAAACGGTGGAAGAGAGAATATGAAATCGAAAGTGAGAAAGGAAACGAAAAACTATAAGAGGGATTAAAACAAAAGAAATGATAAAAAAACAAAAGAGGGGAGGAAAAAATACTGTGTTTCAGTAGCGCATCCAGGTGGGGCACAGGATACATTACCTGTGAATTAGACTAAATGTTTAATGCTAAATAGTTCAATGACAGGGACTCTCAATCTCTCACACACGCCCACGCTCTCTCTCTCTTTCTCTCTCTCTCTCTCTCTCTCTCTCTCTCTCTCTCTCTCTCTCTCTCTCTCTATATATATATATATATATATATATATATATATATATATATATATATATATATATATATCTATTTATCTATCTATCTATCTATCTATCTATCTATCTATCTATCTATCTATCTATCTATCTATCTCTCCCTCTCTCTCTCTCTCTCTCTCTCTCTCTCTCTCTCTCTCTCTCTCTTTCTCTCTCTCTCTCTCTCTCACACACACACACATACACACACACGTTTTCAGCAACTCACAAAAGCCTCCCCAACGCACCTGTGGAGAAGGACACGAGGCTACTGATCACAATGTTAAGGGCTATCCCGAGGACGCCATTGTAGCAGTAGGACAAGTCGTAGATAGTGTGGCTGGACATCCTGCGAAGGAAAGAAAATACATGGTTAGTAGGGAATAAAAGGGGAGGCGCGATGGAGAAGGGAGGAATAAAAATACGAGACAATAAAGAGAGATGGGGGACGAGAGAGAGAGAAAGACAGAGTGGGTGAGAGAGAGAGGGGGGGGGCGGAGGGAGGGAGAGAGAGGGGGGAGAAGGAGGGAGAGAGAGAGAGAGAGAGAGAGAGAGAGAGAGAGAGAGAGAGAGAGATTTAAAACAAACAGGATGGTTACAGAAAGAGGCAAGTTAAAACTAAACTCCGGGCGAAGCGTCATCTTCGTAAATCTCTCTGAGCTAAACTGAAATTGCGTCTTTAGGAGTGGGGGTTAAAAAAGGACAATTTTACAAGGCTGTATATGAAATCAGTTTCAGTAATTTTATCTCCATCAGAATTACGCATCTGTATGTGTGTATGTATTTGTAATTGTGGCCTTGTTTTCTAACCTTACAGTTCTCATTACCTTTATTTCTCCCTCCCTCTCTTCCCTCTTCTCTCTTCTGATCCTCTTTCTCCCTCTCTTCCTTACGTTTATCCTCTCCCCTCTTCTCTCTCCCTCTGTTGTTTCCGCTTATCCACTCCCTCTCGTTTCTCTCCCTCTCTTCTCTCTATTACTCCCTCCCCCTTCTCTCTCCCTTTAATCATTTACTCCTCTTCTCTTATCGCTTCTTCCCTTTATTTCTCCACTCCTTCTCTTCTTCCCTCTCTCCTCTTTACTTTGCGACTCCTTTTCTTCTCTCTCCCTCTATTCCCGCTATTTTTCCTCTCTTCCCTTCTGTTTCCCTCTCCTCTCTCTACTTATACACTTATCTCTTATCTCTCCCTCTCTTTCCTTTACTTCTCCACGCCCTCTCTTAGACATCCATTTGTTTTTGTATTTTTTAACTGTATCCCTACACTCCTCTCACCTCTCTATACCCACTCCTCTTTTCTGTCTCTCCTACCCTCTCCCCCCTCGTACCCTGATGCTGACTGCTGACCCAGGGGGCGCAGATGCCGACGAAGAAGAGGCCGCAGAGAGGGCCTCCGATCGCCCCGTCGATGGCGTAGATCACGTGGTTGATGGTTCCCAGGTTCCCGATCACGAAAGCCATTCCGATGCCGACGAGTCCCGCTACGGCGGCTGCGGGAGGCGGGAGAGGGGGGGGGGAGAGGGCCGTTGAGAGAGGGGACGGGAAGTGAGATGAGAAAGTCATAAAAAGAGAAAACTAGGTGAAAATATCAGGTAAAATAAGAGAATCAAATCTTGAAATAATAATGTAAAGTAAGATATAAGTCCAAATAAAGAAATAAGATAGAATAGTGTAAAATGGTCCATAACAGGAAATGATATGATATGACAAGATGAAATGAAATTAGATAAAGGCAGGTAAAAGATACGTCCAAAAAAAGGGGAAGACAAAATAGCATAAGAGGAGACCAAAATATGGTAGTGGGAAAATCCTACAGTTGATGAGGTGAAAAACAGTTCAGGAATCGAACGCAAAAGAATGTTGATAATAGCATTGTAAAATATATCAATCAATCACAGATACTTCGCTAACAAAAATGCAATGCAAGTCCAAATAAATAGATTAGACTAGAGTAGACAGGCGAGATCAAATTTAGCATTAAAATAATACAAAAGAAACGTCAGTAATAATGTACATAGGCCACATATGCCTTACTGAAAATGTTATATCTTTCAATATTACTACTAACATATAGGCAGCCTACACATCATCAACTCGTTATCATCGTCAGTATCATCTTGACATCATCCTCTCTAAGCATCTCACATGCGCTCTTGAAGTGAAGTTAAAGTGAAAAGAAAAAGAAAGAAAAGGGGATGGAGGACGGGAGAGGGACGGATAAGGAGGGGGAGAGAAAAGGTGATGATAGGAGGAGAGAAAGAGCCGAGGCTTGTGATCTTTTGACATGACCCAATCATCTCACACAGAAGCTTGACGACGTTCGTGGCGCTGCGGTCGCTGATGTCCCGGAAGTAAGGTCTGTCCTTGAGGAAGTCTTCCCACACGATGCAAGCGATGGCGTTGCCTTGCGAGGACAGGGAGCTGCGGGGAGAGGAGGAGCGTTGCGTTGGGTCGTGACTGAACGCACATTACTTTCTTTTTGGCGAAAATGAGAGTTGGAAGTTCTTTCTCCGTCTGGTCGTTAACAACAGTGAGATGATTATTTATACTCGGTTGTTTTGACAATAAGGGTTGTAGATGAAGTTTGAAATTCTTAATATCTGTTTCAGTTTCTTTTAGTATTGGTGGATAAGAAGTCGAACATTTTCTAGCTAATCAGTATATTTGGAGATAACTTGAACTTCGGTGTGAATGAACTTAATAACTTAAAAGTCACTCAATTTTTTAGTGCCTTGAGACTTTTCAAAGGGATAGCAGCCGTCAGGCTAGTACTGTGGTAGTTCGTCAGCCTCGCATCCCATGGTCGACAGATCGAGCCCCGTCCAAGTTCGTGAATTTCCACTGTCGCCTGGCGGTTACTGCTGTGGCTGGGTACCGCGGTATGGAAGGACCAAGCTCGGATCGAGTCAACACTCGTTGGCACGCTCTCACGAGTCAGCACTCGCTGACACAGGAGGGATCGTCATAACGCACATAAGCCCGGCGAAACATCTGCTCCGCAAGTCTGGCTTGTCCTTATCCTTAAGGGAATAGCATCAGTATATCTTGCAATATACGCAACAATCAAAAGAGTTTGTTTGCTAGTTGATGTATAGTTTTGCATTAAGTGATTAATCAGTTATTGATAGTCTCTAGATAATGACACATTTACTTTATAAAATTTAAGTATAGCCTCGGCATTCGCAGCTTCAAATCCAGAAATTTAAGGACTCGCCCTCGCTCGATACTCGCAATTATCTCTCTTTCTTCTCTCATTTAGCCCTTTAGCCCTTAGCAGTTTCATTGCCTAAGTGACTCGTTGGCGCTGACTGACACGCAATCTCAAGGTAAATCTCTGTAACATTTATATTTATTGATAACAGTATTCCTTTTCCCGTGAATTTGTATATGAATATTGTATTCACACAAACACCCACTGATTGAGTACATATACATGCGTGTGTGTGCATACACATAGGTATAACTATGTCACACTGCAAAAATGATCATGAAGACATGAGTGGAATACAAATTTTATATCCTCATTATCTGTCAAGTCCACTTATAGGTGGTCATGCCTCTACATATTTGAAATGTGTATTATTTTTTCAGTGTAAACATTATACATTATTTGTGATCGTGTGTCTGTGTGCATGTAGGCATTTGTTATTTACACAATAATATTTGGGTTTATGTAATCATCAAGTTAAAATAAACTCCTGTTGCTGTAGTTAATGCGGCATTGACTCTTATGAAATAATGATAATAATGATAACCTTACCACTATTACTCAAGATGCTTTGATCGCAGCTCTTGCTCTTGTTCTACTGATGCTATTACATGTATACCGCTACGGTTATCATTATTGATATCATTAAAGATAACTGGAACAGTAATATTAGTGATAATAATGTTATTGATGACAATGACAATATGGTGATGATGATGAAAATGAAAATAATAATAATAGTAATAATATTATCAATAAAAATAATAACGGTAGCAATATTTCAATAAGTGATGACAGTATCAAGATTGGCATTAATATGGTAATGATAATCATAGTGACGATAATTGTAATTATGATATTACGTGTTGTTTTGAACTCCATATGGTTATCATATTCTTTTCTTTTCTTTTTTGAAATATATT
>BOPN01004929.1:0-25000 GCA_017312705.2 Penaeus japonicus | reverse complement strand
ATTACATGAAATCCACTAATTTTACTAAATCTACAGTTTAGTTTCTGAGTTAGTAAGCCCTCACCCTCTCCTCCATGCAACAGGTTTGGGGAACCTGTGGAAAATTAGAGTTTTAGATTGGGACGGGAACATAAATCTTATAAAAGACAATAGATTTCTGTCTAATTTAAAATACAAATGAAAAAATTGTGTTATGTTGATTACAGTTGCTTCTGCACTTTATAGTACTACTTTACAGCTCTGGCATGAATGAGCTTGACCTGGTTCCATATTTAACGATAAACCTCGTGAGTTATATCAAGTAGCACACACGTCTTCATAGGAGAACCACTGGCTCCAAAATACTTAAGATAATCAAGCTTCATAAAACCCCAAAGAATAAGCAGCATATGACTATTCATACTTATGATTGGCCTACAGATTCAAGGATCTTTTTTTATTAGTTGTCATATGTAGATGAATTGAATGTCAAGGAAATTATATTTTTCTGATATTTGGATCTTTTCCAAACAAGTTCATATCAGATAAAATAAAAGTGCTTTATAAAGTCATTTATCAGCGAAGGATGAAGGTTGAAGGAGCTGCTACAAGTATTATATTTCTACACTGAATAGTTTTATTTTCAGTTTGCACAAATATTACCATAGATGAGAACAGTCTTTGATCATAGTTTTCTACACATTGTTTAGGTTTAGTGGCTAACTCCACATCTACATGTTTATTATATATACTGCCATGCATGTCTCATGAGTAAGGTATGATAATAAGATCAATACCAATTATATTACTTTTTAATTCTCCTTTCAGACATTTAAGTTCATCACTGATCACGTGTCAGTTTTCCCCAGTGATGCTTCATTACTGCCATCCCAAAATGAAAATTGCTCCTTAGTAGCAGTTTCTCCAAAATATGGACTCGTCTTCGCTGCTCTTGGGACAACTTTTAAAGGTATGTAGTAGTGTTGGCTCATAATTCATTGTGTAGCTTCTCAAGGAGGGGTTGTAGCTAATAGAACTAGCCATATCAGAATTCAGGAAACATTTCCTTTTCAGTGAATATGTCAAATGATCCCTACTGTCTGTAGTGTCCATGAATTTTAATAATATGTCTCTACTTCAGTCTACCAGTCACAAGCACTCTTGGCTGATGGCGGGAAAAAAGATGTGGCAACCGTAGACACAGGAGCTCCCATCACACACCTTGTGGCCAGCTGTGATGGCCTCACCCTCATGGCCGTTGTCATCCATGGCAACATTCCTCATGCGCTTTTCTATGAATGCCGCAACTTTGTGCATGGGGTAAGTTGTTAGTCAGATGGTTTTAGATCCTCTTCCTTTATCTTCAGTCCTTGCCTGTCTGTTGGAATCCCAATATGTAGATTTAAATTACTGTTGTGTGTATATATTTGTCTAGGTAAATTTTAAATTGGTGCCCAGAACTAGTAATGTAAAATCTAAACTGTCTTATTGAGCACATCAGTCTTTTCTTTTATGCTATTTCTGTCACAAATTAATGGCTACAGCATTTATGGGAATTATTGTTGTGCAGCATTTAGCAATCATCATAGCCTCCACACCTTCAGTACTCAAGTGAATGGATAACCAACCTCACCATGGGGATTATTGTCAAATAAGGAACCAAACCAAATTCTATCTTGAAAGAATGTAGGTGGTGAAGGTTTGTTTGTCTTTGCCTCAGTGTCATAAAGGTTACAGGAATCCCTTGACAGTATGCCACTGTTATGGTAGCAACCCTCAGTTGATCCTCAGTAATTATTTGAGCATTATTAGCATAGTATAGTATTATTTGTTTTGATTTCAATTGCCCATAATTTTCCCAGTATACCTGATGCCATCCCCACGTATCAGGGACGATTTTGTCACTTTTATTTGCAGTGTAAATAGCATAAGAGACTAGTTTCTTAGATTGTTGTGTCCTTCAAATTTGTATCAGATTTTATATTCTTAATGTCAGGTGTCTTCAAGATTTTCCCCCCCATTTTATTTACTCACACTATTCTTTTTACATTTAGTGTGCAAACCAGACACCATTTGCAAGCACTGCCATTGGCCAAGTGGGTGGATCTCGTGTGCAAGGTATCGCATGGAACCCCATGGTAGCCAACAATGTTGCTGTGGCCACCTCACCAGGCTCTCTCTCCATCATCTTACTGAAAGACAATTGTGTTGATGTGAAAACAGTGGAGATAAAGGCATGGTAAGAGGCAGAGGTTTGATTGCACTTTGCAATTTTTTTTCAGTAATGTAAAAGATTTGAGATAGAATTACAATACTTTTTTTTAACTCTTTAGCTGATAGAAAAAAAAATTCTCCTTCAGTGCTGTGGGATGGTCACCGAAAGGCAAGCAGCTGACTGTAGGTTTAACTGATGGATCCCTGGCCTTGTTCAAGCCTGACCTTACCCCTGTGAGAAACATTGCAAGACCACCTATGGAAGAACTGGGTGCTGTACTGAGTATCACATGGTTTACAAGCACTGAGTTCTTCATTGGGTATAAACAAGAGGCTGAGGAGGGAGGCCATGGTAAATTATAAAGTTTTATATGATATTGTGAGAAAGTGAGAATAAAAAAAAATAATAGTTAGAAGTAAAGCAAACATTTGAAAACGTTAAAATATCTCTAGATTCTTCTGTGACTCATTCACCCTGTTTTTCTGTGTCTTGCAGTGATGATGTTCATTAGTGCCCCAAAAGGAAAAGAGCCAAAGTATGTCTTGTATGAGTTCCTTTGCAATGATAACCAAGGCCCAAGACCACCTATGTTCTACCCTGTCTTTATCACAGAATGGTAAGGGATGTGGCATCTTCTTTGCCTTTCATAAGTATGTGTGATATGATATGAAATAGGTTTCAAGAGTATCAAAACACTAGATTCAGAGTTGATAGTTCATCCCACGAAAAAGTATACTTGTCAGAAAAAAATAATTGCTTAATGAAAAATATGAATTTCAGGAGTGTTATGTGTGTGCTGTCCTCAAGAGCTGTTCAGCTGGGTGTATTAGGGAAAGCAGAGAATGGAGGCGAGGGTTGGTGTGAGTATGAGATGGAAGAAGGGAGTGGAGCTGGCCTGCACAACATCTCTGTCACCAAGGAGACTTATGCGCTAGGGATGGCTGTGGACTTTACTTCTTTAAAGAGTTTCACCCACAAAGGTAGTGGATTATTTATGTATTCATGTATTGGGATATTCATGATGATTTTATTTGAAATGCATTCTGCACAGTAAGTTATTTCTCTCTTTTTGACATTGAGGGTAATTTTAGTAATCAGTATATTGGTAGGCTGAAACTTACAATGCTACAATTTTCAGATGGAAGCACAAGTGGACCCTGTCCAGTTCTTTATGCATTGTCAACGGGTGGAGAACTCAACATTTTCCATTTTGTGAATAATGCTGCTGGGGCACCAGTCTTGACCAAGATGGCAGAGGCCCTTCCCAATACAGGGCACAGGACCCCAGATCAGTTTCCAGGAGTTTGCAGTTATGTTGTACCTGCATCAACAACTTCATCTTCAGCTGCTCCACCTGATGCAACACCAAAGCTGGGAAGTGTAGGAGAGGTCAGCAGTTCTCCATCAATGTTCAAAAGGTATAGTATTCTATTTATGAAGGTCTATATTTTCTAGTTTTTTTGTTTGTTTTTTTATTTGATTGTAGGAAAATTTTACTTCTTTGTTTCGAAGACGCTGAGATCAGTTTTTGATATTTAAAAACTTGTTGAATATATTACAAAAAAGAATGTTTTTAAAATTATAATTATTGATTGTAGCAGGTGAGCTAATAATACTTGTAATAATTGTTTACTTATCAAGTTGCCAAGATAGAGATCTGAAAAGAAGCTTAGAAAAGTAGTGAATTAACGTTATTAGAAAACTTCTATGAAAATTTATGTCTAAGTAAAATATAGTAAGTTTTGTTTAGAAATAAGGATAATACTGTTGTTTCTGTAATGACAATCACTCACAATTAAGAAATATATAAATTTATAATATAGATTATTCATTTCTCCCATTGCAGCATGGCACCAACATCTTCCTTTGGGGCCATTCCTTTTCAGCAAACTGCTACAGCTGCTGACAAGCCACAGACAAACTTTTCATTCTCTCAAGGATCAGGATCAAATCTCTTTGGAAATTCTGGGGGTACAAGTTTGTTTGGGAAAGTACAACAACAAGCACCAATGACTTTGTCAAAACCAAGTGCAACCCCTGCAGCCCCTACAACCCTTTTCCAACAGGCTTCTACATCAGCAGCTACAGCCAGCTCTGTTTCATCCAGTACACCAATGTCCTCACTCCAGTTTAAGGCTCCTACAACAAAGTTAACCCCTCAGCTTGAACCATCATCACAGCCAGGTTTCATGCAACCACAGCCCTCTGATCCAGCAAGGAATGTGAGCACACAGGGAGTAAACTTAACAAATGTATTGCCAAAGGCAGACAGTGGTGCTGGTAGCATCAGTCAGGGTAAGCCTGCTTTCAGTTCTACACCCTTAAAATCCAAGTCTCCCACCCCAGTGATGCCAGTTACACCCAAGTCAACAGAGAACCAGATAGCCAGGAGCTCTCAGAGTCCAGCATCACCCTTGCCAACACAGAAATTGGGTTCTGGAAAAAGAGCAGAGCCAGATCTCATGCCAGCCATAATGGCAATAACATCAAATTTTGAAAAGGAATTTAGTGACCACCTCATCAACAACCAGTGTCAGATTGAGGTAAGTTTATGCATCTTATTATTTCTTCTTCTGCTTCGTCTTTTCTTTTCTTACTTTTCTAATCTTTTTGTTTTGTTTTTATTGTTACTGCTAAAAAAAAAAAAATGTTTTTTTGAAAATGACTATAATACCTCCTTCAACCATGCAGATAGGGAAAAAAGAGGAGATGGGCAAAATCCGTAGCTCCTTGGTAGAACAGAAGACATGGATTGATCAGATGTCGTCCACCACTGCTGAGCTGAAGGCAGAGGTAATGCAGCTGCACTCAAAGGTCCTAGAAGGTTACACATTGCGAGAGGAAGCAGAGGGACAGCTACAAAAACGAAAGAATCCAAGGTGAGTAAGAAAGCCAAATGGAGTAATGAGATTGCAAGAGGGAAATATGAAAAGGAAATAAAGAACAGGGAATGAAACAAAGAAATTATTTTTATGCTTAGCTATACATATATGTATATGTGTGTGTGTGAGTGAGTGAGTGTGATTGAGAGAGAGATAATAAGTTCTTTATCAGCCTTCTTCTTTCTATCAAGATCACTGTCCTCATAATGAACATTTTGCAGGCACTTGATGTCCCTGCAGTCTCGACCCTTAGACCCACAGAGTCGTAGGAGGCTAGAGGAGATTCGTTCAAGGTACCAGTACTTGCAAAGCCAACTCACTGAAGTTAACACAAGGTTACATCTCGACTGGGCTGAGTTCACAAATGCAGCCAGCAGCAAAAAGTAAGTATTGGGAATGAGAAACTTAGTTCACTTAGTTCAGCTAAATTGTTTGAGATTATCTTTTCTTTCTTTCTTTCTTTCTTTCTTTTTCTCTTCAAGAGTACATTCTTGTGATTTGCATGTACTTGTAGTTTTACTTTTTTCTTCTTCATTTCTATTCACCATATAGTACTACTAGTTTGATATAACCTGGCCATGTGTTGTAACAGGAAAAAAGAGTTACCAGCATCAGAGACCCTCTACCATGCCCTTCTGAAGAGCCACAGTTTCCGCGTGGCCCTGGACAAGCAGTTTGATGTCCTGTGTGAGAAGGTGAAGGCTCTGCAGCTTCACTCTCTCTCCGGCAGCCTCCAGGGGACCTACCAGGATGAGTAAGAGAGAAATTATGTTATTGCTTGTTGCTTTCCATTGTATTTCAGTTTGTTGACTCTAGATTGGAATTTCTTTTGGCTTTGTCTTTATATTAGAAAGTTGTGTAAGTCATTCAGTGTGCAGTTATATTATGAATAGATTCATATATTGAAATTAGAGGTTATAACCTGCTAAATTGAAAATATAAAGAGAGCATAATCTTTGTTTGTCAAATATGCTTAACCCATTAGCAGCAGATGGCATGATTTGCTGCAAAAGCAGAGTTGGTCATAGACGCGGATGGCACCATGCCAGACAATGTAAACCAGCCATCTTATTGCACAAATATTTATTTAATACCATGACCAATGGGTTAAGGGCCCAACTTAACTCTTTAAGATAAAAGAAAGGTGAATGAGACTGAATATCTAAACAATGCAAGAGATGTATTTTGACTAGTTTTGATGGAGGTTTTTCTCAAAAATACATGTATTTTTGAGAAAGACCTCCATCAAAATGAGCCAAATACATCTCTTGCGTTGTTTAGATATTCAGTCTCATTCATACCTTTCATTTACATTTGTCTCTATGAACTTTGTTAATTCAACTTTTTAATTCAAACTTTCAGTGAGGAAATATTTGCCAGCTTAGAGAAGAGTATGAGGGAAACTTCCCTGTCATCATCAATGCGTGTTTCTCCTGTCAAAATGCTACCCCCAGAGAAGCAGGACCGACTGCAGAAACTCTTGGCACAGAGGACCACTGTCCCAGTTAAGTAAGTTTGCAGAGGAAAATTTCTTTTGCTGTATGCAGATGTGGGAGTGGCTATTTACAAATATGTATGTGATTGTGTGGGTAGATGTACCTGTGGGTTTGTTTATAGACCTATACATTTGTATATTATGCATATTTATTCATTAAAACTTTTGTCTCTTTCCCCAGAAAATGCACAAGTGTTCCCCGAATGAACCTCACATCTCTCCAGAACAGTACCCTTTTCAACGATTCTAGTAACTTGCCCAACAGCTCATCACTACTCGTCAACCACTCTGTATCGTCTCCTGCTTTGGACTTTACTCTCTCTTCCTTTGGCCCTCAGACCTTCTCAACACCCAACCGTAAGAACACTCCCTCCCCTGTTAACAGTCTTGGTGCCAAATCAGAAGCCCTTCAAAAGTCTGTTGATTTTGGATCAGCTTCAGAGTCTAGAACCTCCAGTCCCTTTTCATCTGTTAAACAGACAGCCAATATCCCAAATGTTCCAGCAACAAAGGATGCTGAAGTTGCAGCATTAAGGAGTAACAAGACTGGATTCTCATTCACTGCTGTACCTTCTATTGCAGCAGCATCTGTGGGTAGTGTCAGTCTGGGGAAGGTTCAGTATGAAGACATAACTCCTCCCCAGACGCCCAGTGTCAAGCTAGAAGATGGAGCCAAGAGTGCAAGTCCTTTACTAGCACTTTCATCTATGGTATCAAAAGTACCCAGCACCACTCCCAATGGGACAAACCTTTCCAACACTGTATCCCTAAGCTTTGATACTGCTTCATCTGGTCTGGGGACTGCTTCTTTGACTGATTCTAATAAAATTACAGTATCCTCTGCACAGTCTTCACTTCCTTCTGTCTCTTCTGCTTTTTCTTTCAAGGGTGCTTCCTCATCACCCTCTGCAGTAGGATTTTCAGCTACAGCAGCTTCTGGTTCATCATTGTCTTTACCCTCTACTTGTGCAGTGGTTACAACAGTGGGAAGCACTGCAACTACAACTTCACCTCCTTCGTTTGGGGCCTCTTTCTCCTTCAAACCACCAACTGCATCTACCAACCTCTTTAGCAATGTAATTCCATCTAGTGCAAGCTCCTCTCTGCCTTCCGTATCAAGCAGTACAAACACTTTGTCCTTTAGTGCTCCAAGCTCAGTACTAACTACTACAACTGCAAGTTTGTTCTCAAAGACATCTCTGGCAACTGAAACTGGCACACCATCATTAACACCTCAAACCACTTCCTCAATAGCCTCTGCTACAGTTGCTTCTTCAGGGACAGAGGAACCATCTACCACTTCTACTGCACCTTTAACAGTAACGCCAGTTGCTGCTGGTAGTACACCAGGTAAGTCTAATGAGACTAGTATCGTATTTGGAAAACTGAGTAAGGCAGAACCAGTAAACTTATATATCATTGATGACATAGTATCTGAAAAGCTTATTTCGCCATCAACAGCTTCGCTAGGGAGTAACACATTGGGTGGATCAGGACCAGCCAGCAGTGGAAGTTTGTTTGGCAATTCAAGTGCACCTGCAGCTGGAAGTATTTTCAGTGGAGGAGCAGCTGGCACTGGTACAAGCATGTTTGGAGGACCATCATCAACACCTGCAAAATTGTTTGGAGGAAAAACAGCAACTTCTTCAAGCTTGTTTGGGGGAACCACTGCAACCACAACTTTGACCACCACAGCTTCAACATCAAGTGCAGATACTACAGCATCCTCCTCAGCAGCAAGCATATTCAGTAACAAAACAGCTACTACAAAGAGCAGCATTTTTTCAGGTGCAGAACCAACAAACACAGGAAGTTTGTTTTCAAATTCTTCCTCCACAACAACCCAGTCTGGTAGTTTATTTGGAGGTACAGCACCTTCATCATCAGGTAGCCTTTTCTCTTCATCTGGCAGCCTCTTTGGTGGAACCTCTTCTGTTACTATAAAGAGTGTATCATCACCTGTTAGCACTGTAACATCAACAAACACAACTTCTACTGCTAGTATATTCTCAAACTCCAGCACTTTGTCAGGGTCCTCCTTGTTTTTGCCTCCATCTACTGTTTCTGGAAGCAGCTCAGCCACTACATCTAGTGGAAGCATGTTCGCAGCACCTACGTCCCCCTCACCAACAGGATCTCTTTTTGGTTCTCCAGCTCCCATATCATCAGCTCCTGGAATCTCATCAGCCCCTACTACCAGTGGAAGCTTATTTAGTGGTACTGCTAGTTCTGGATCACTCTTTAGTTCTACGACTCCTTCCACGGCTGCTTCTGGAGGTATATTTGGCACCGCTGCATCAGATTCTTCATCCTCAGGGGCACTCTTTAGCTCTCCTACAACAGCCTCAGCTGCAAAAACAACTCCAGTTTCAAGTGTCACTGGAAGTGTGTTTGGTGGTGGAACATCTGCCTCAGCATCCACTGGATCTCTCTTTGGTTCTCCAGCTGTATCGTTAGCAGCTTCAGGGAGCACTGTGGTTACCTCCAGTAGTGGTGGCATGTTTGGCACAGCTGCTGTAGCACCTTCATCATCAGGGTCTCTTTTTGGCTCTACATCTCCCGCTACTTCATCGGTTTCTGAAAGTGGCTTGGCCACAACTTCTAGTGGAAGTGTGTTTGGCACAGCTGCATCAGCCACTTCATCATCTGGATCTCTCTTTGGTTCAGCTGCTCCTTCGTCATCAACATCCACTTTTGGAGCATCAGCCTTTGGGGCTCTGACAACTTCCAGTTCTGGCTCAGCATTTAGCACACTAAATTCTTCTACAGGTGGCTTCAGTTTAACGTCTGCCACAACCACAACTGCAAGTGGCTCTGTGTTTGGCCAAACATCACCTCAAGTAACAAACTCTGTCTTTGGTCAAAGTCCACAGAGTCCATCATCAAGTTCAGTATTTGGATCTCAATCTACCAATGCACCTGGATCAGTATTTGGATCCCAACCTACTACTTCTACTGGGTCAGTATTTGGGTCCCAACCTACTACTTCTACTGGGTCAGTATTTGGGTCCCAACCAACAACTGCTACCGGATCAGTATTTGGCAGTAGCAGTCAGGGAGGATCTGTGTTTGGCAGCTCAGGGACACAGTCATCCTCACCTTTTGGGGGCTCTGCATTATCACAGACCACAGGAGGCTCTGTATTTGGCCAGCCAATCACCAGCTCTGGATTTGGAAGTGGGACCTCAGGATCAGTTTTTGGACAGACTCCATCACAGGGAGCCTCACCCTTTAATGCAAAAAGGTAGTGTGAACAATCAGTAATTTTATCTAGATACATTTAAGGTCATCAAAGTCTCATTACTTCTGATTGCTTGAATTGTTGTTTATACTTTGTTATTAGTGATAGGGTATAGATTCTAGGTGAATCATATTGAATGATTATTGCATAATAGCTCAAAATCTGTTTTTCTTTCTCACTCTCTATCACTCATTCACCATGTGTGCTTATCTGATTGTCTCTTTCCTCTTAATGTCATGCTCACTTTTACTCTTATTTTCCTTTTCAAAATGAAATTGTGTGCTATGTGAAGCATAATGATATTTACCTCTTCCAGCAGTGATAATTCCAGTTCATCTGTCTTTGGATCTTCTGCATTTGGGTCTGGTAGGTACATCTGAATTGTAACATTTAATTTCTACACTAAGATTTTTTTGTTTATGATCAAGCGTTAACTTACAGTGAGGGTAAAAAGAGGGACTTATATTATGTCTAATATACCCTAGCTTAATTTCAAAATAGTGAAGGGTTTTATACTATCTGACAACTCATTTTGATAAATTTTCTTAGAATTTCTGGAATATGAATTGCTAGGAAATAGCAACTGGAGATGAGGTGGAAAATAAAGTTAGTGAAAATATACTGACACAGCATGAAAAATTATCCAGGTATGATCATCTAAAAGGACCAGATTAAGTTTATATAAAAGAGTTTTAAAAAGAAGCCAAATACAGGAACAGAAAGTGTAGATATAAGGCAAAATCACCAAATTTTGGATATAATTTATTTTTTGTTACCTTGCATTTTTATTCTATATTTGATATTTATTCTTTTCCCATAGGATCTGGTGGAGGAAGTGGGTTGTTCAGTGGACTTGGTGGTAAACCAAGCCAGGAAAATGCTAATAAGAATGTCTTTGGTTCTCTCAACTTTGGCGAAGCTAAGCCTCAGTCCAGTAAGGAATTTCTCATAAACTTGTTTGCTGATGATTTTATTTCATGCTTAATGTTTTTTCTTGTTGTGTTCATATATTTTGTTTTTAGCATCATCTTAATATCCATTTCTCTGCAGGCCTTTTTAGTGGGGGCACAAACCAGGCAAGCAGCACATTTGGAGGAATGACCTTTGGGGGTTCTGCAAACAATGGAGCAAATTCTACCTTCTCCAGCCCTGTGGGTCAAGCCGTGCAGAGTGGCTTTGGGACAGCAACACCTCAGAAATCCTGTATGTATTTCTTGGGTTTTCATAAGTGCAAGGGATAATTATTATATTGCTATAGTTACTATTTTAATGACATCTGAAATTAAGTTTGTTTCCCTTTGTCCAAAGGGAAGATTCGAATTTGAGAGGAAATTATTGTCATTTTTCTATCTTTTTGTGAGGCTCTGTCTATGGTATTTTTAGCATACCTTTTACTTTTATTACTTTATGTCATTTGTTTCAAATAGTAAAAATTTAAGTAAATAAAGTCACATAAGATTTCCTTTTTTCTACAGCTTTTGGTGGTGGAGGAACATTTGGAGGTGCCTCAGCCTTTGGTGCAGCACCGGTCTTTGGGTCACCACCTAAGTTTGGAAGTTCCCCAGCATTTGGGGGATCACCTACTTTTGGGTCTTCCATGCCCACCTCAACAGGTAATGTGTCAACAGGTACTGAATGTTCTGGCTTTTTTGTTCTTGAATTTTTGTTTGTTATTGAATTTTCATTATTTCTGGTTCTCATAATTAACTGACACATTTTGCACAAGTAATCATGGTTGATAAGGTCAATATGTATGAACTGGACCATTCATTCTTCATACAAAATATTTTTTGAAGTGACTAAATTTCTCAAATAAAAGTTTGTCTTGCTCTTGTTTCTATCGACTAAATGGTGAGGTGGAAAAAATTACTTCATGCTCAGTGTGGTTTCAGAAATGTGCAGATTATGTCAGTATAATGGAATTTATTATGTTTTATCTGTCATTCTTTTCTTTACTTTTCTTTATTGTTTTGTTGAAATTTGAAAGAATTTATATTTTTGTATAGTTTCTTATTCCCCCCCTTTTTTCATTTTGTTTTTCTTTTAATGCTTTCCATCTTTGTGTTTACTGAAGCAAACACATCTTCAGGTGGTGCTGGGTTTGGTGCCTTTGCCTCCTCCGGTGGGACAACGTTCGGTACAGTGGGCAGCTCTGCGCCCACCAACTCATCCGGCTTTGGGAAGTAGGTTGTTGCTCTCTTTATAATGGCTTTGGAGTTACTGTGAGAATAGTTATAATTAGGTTTTTATTTTATTTTTCTCCTTCATAAATATTTAGTATATTTGTTTTATTGATTATAAAGTTTATACTTTTTTGATTATTCTAATTACAGTTTGTTGATGTTCTTTTTATTATCAGTAATAGGAGTAATTTTGTTGTTTTATATTTTTATGAAGATTGATTAGTACTATTATTAAGTGGTCATTTACCTGTTAATGTTTTGTTGTCATTATCACCAGTAGTAGTATCTGACATAACTGCCATAGATGTATTATTTCAGTATTATTACTGTTAATCATGCTATGCTATTACTGTGGCCACCAATGTTGATACCTATTTCTCTCTTAGTTTTGCAGCCCAGAATAATGCAGCCTCCTTTGGTAGTGTAGCCCAGCAACAGTCCACTGGGGGCACTTTTGGAGGTGGGAACTCATTTGCCAGGTAAGGTCTCAAAACTCTAGCCACAAGTGCCATGTGTGTGTGTGTGTGTGTGTGTGTGTCTGTGTGTGTTACATAATATAATTTTTGTAAACTTGTAATCTTTCTTATGTTTCCTCACTCTTTCTTACTCTCACTCTCACATTTAGTTATTCTTATTTGCATTTAATATTTACTTATTCTGTCATCTGTCTATGTCTGGGGGGGGGGGGACACAAAAGAAAGAGCAACCTTACTTGTTTGGTTCATCCAGCAATGAGCATGCTGCCAGTATTGGGCAAGGTGAAAGACTGGGTTATTTTATGTTCATCCTGTACCAAAGGGTTAAGGATAGAAATGGAAAGTTTCATTATAGAATACTCAATCTCTGTGAACTGTGTGAACTCTGTGAACTGTGTGAACTCTGTGAACAAGGAAAGGCAACCTAAACTTTTTAATGATAAAGTAACTACTGATATTAGTGATTTCTTTTCTTCTTCTCTTTCCCTTTTTAGTCCACACTCTATTAGTTGTTTCCCCTATGGATGCACTTTATTAGCTGTTATATTTACTGTAGGGAACTACTGACAAGAATTTATGAAGAAAATTTAACTTGTTTATATAATTCACACACATCAAAGCTAATCACTTTCTATCTTCAGTGCTTGTTTATTAATTACAATCTTGTTCATTTACAGTGGAAGCAGCTTTTCATCATGGCGATGAGATACCCTGGATTCATGATGAATGAGTGCGACATCTTTGTTACCAGCTACTGATTTTGGTGGTATTGGACGTGTACCTACACTTGTTGATATTTTATCCCTGTGCCAAGAAGGGGACCACTTGGCTAGAGAAGCTTTTTTCCTTCACCCTTTTTTTATCATTTAGAAAAAAAGACAATTGCTATAAAAAGAAATCTTACAAATGTGTTAAAACTAATGGGATGTTTTGAATACATACACAGATATTTGTTGTAAGTTGTGAATCAATTCAATTACCCTTTCAGAAATACCTGCTGTGGCCTATTATAATGTGAAATTATTATTATACATCTTATGCATTGACAAATGAATTGAAAAATTATAGTAAATAATGTTATAGTGAAGGATTTACCACGACTTTAGGAAGAAGGTATGGGTAACAGAGTGTAAGATTTACCAATTCTCATAAGGATTTCAGACCTCCGCTGACAAACTATGCACATTAACCATCAGTCATAGTGTTTTAACTTAGATGGAGTATGATTGTAACAGTATTCACTATTTTAAGTAGGGGCACAAAAGTTGTGCAGTTCACTTTTTTTGAATGGATCATACTTTGCCCTTTTATGTGTGGTGGTCCTTTTCATTGTACAGTATGGATTAAGTCACTTAAAAGAATGAATAAAGAAACTGATTTCAGAACCATATATAGTATCATATTTTTTATGAAAATATGTGAAAGATGTCAAATTTACTAATCGCTGTGAATTGGTACTCTGGAAAAAAAAAGATCTAATGATCATATCTACATTGTTGCAGGTGATGCAGAAAAGTTTAATCAAATTTACATAAACAATTTATTAGTGATATAGAGTTCAGTTGTTACCCATTACCCTTATTCTAGCTTACCTTGTTTTTAATTCTATTGTACATTTTACTTGAATCAGCCATTGTATACAAGTGCTTCCTTTTCAAGTGTACAGTTTTAAAACTGATGTAGTTGGCCTACTGCTGTTTAAGAGTTGTTTTTCTTTATTTTTCTTTCCCTTTCAATTATAATGAGCAGTCATATGTTCGTTTTATTGCTATCCTTATTCCTATTTTTTTAAGCAAGATATGAAATATGGAATTTAATGTCTCATATTTCACCCGTTTACATATGATATGTGTATGGCTCCTCAGAGCACATACAAACAGACATAGGAGCACAATCACACACTTTGGTGTGTATGTTGGTATGATTGTTTGCTTTCGAGTGCTAGTGCATTTGCATGAGCATGCATTCTCCTGGTTATGCAAACAAGGTTCATATCACAATCTAGTGTGTTTGTGTTTTCACTCCTTTCTAGGCTATTATTATGTATGCAGAGAAAGTAAGGTAAATGCAGAAAAGAGTAAGATAATGAGAAAAGATAAGAAAATTCATGATGTTTATCTATGAAAATGGTCTGTATAGTGCAGAACATTGAGTAATTATAATGTCTCTGTTTGCAATTGTATATGCTTCTACGTGTCTGTGTCTTTGTGTATTTTAATTTTATTTTGTGTTCTATAATATTGTGTAAGCCTATTATCATTAGCAAATTGTATATATCATCCCATATTTATTTAAGCAGTCATTTCCATGAACAAGATATATTTATACAAGTGAAATCATCAGTAATGTTGAGTTCTATATGATAATATTTACTCTTGTTAAAATTCCCTATCCACCAAGCCTAGTGCCAAACCTGCTCCTTCAGCATATCAAAACTTAGATATCAACACAAAACTCATACTCTTAACTGATACAACAAGAAGTTGCAGGCATGAATGCAGGTGTGAAAAGCACCTTTGACAGATGGAATTATGGTTTGGCATTTTTTTATAACTATTTATCTCATGATGGAGTGGAGTAAAATCAACAGAGTGGTATGCTATAATGATTGTGTGGATATGTCTTGGTAATGGAAATAGAGATTATTAGCCTTTCCTAACAAAACTTAATCCTTAAATAACTTCTAATGGAAACAAAGTGACTTCATGCACAGACATTCAATTGAAGAGTGATAGGATGTCCCTTGTTAAGAAAGGACAACCATTTAAATTAAGAAATTGAAAATAGGGATTCCTTAATTGTATTGATAATTATATTTTCATGACAATTTTTCCCAATTTTTTATGCACGTAAAGAGCAGGAAATAAAACAGTGGAATTGAAGTGGAATTTAGATATTTTTAGTGAATTTTGTAACATTGTGTATGGATTTTATGTTTTTCAGTTAAAAGTTACTCATTCTTTATAATGTCCTTCCCATTGTTGAAGATGGAGCATGGGGTATTTTGATCAATTCTAAGTGCTTGCAAAAAAATAGTTTTCTAAGAGTTATTAATGTAAATATAGAAATTTAAATGATGCACGGCGAATAATTGATTAGGATGTTCATCATTCAAAGACTACAGAATTAAAAACTTCTTTTTTTGTTCTCATCACTACTTATACTATTTGTTTCATGTTCTGTCACTAACACATGAAAGTTAACATTCCCATTATTTTATTTTGATCCCCATAAATATACATTTTCCCCTACCTTCATTCCCTGGGTAATGGAAAAACTCATTAAGGACTTAGGACAGTGCATTGTTGGTGTTCCTGAATTCTTTTTGGTTTAAATACGAATTCTGGTACATAGAAATTTCTTCTATTTGTTAGGGTCCCCAGCTACATTGCACTCAGGAAACATGGAAATTAAAAACAGAAAGAACACAAAGGTAAACAAATTAAACAATTCTGGGATGCAATACGCTAAAGAGGGCAATCACAGGCGCTCTTTCTAAGAAAGCTCTGCCATGTTTTTGCAGCTTGCCCTGTCCTAAAATTCTAACTGCATACATACACATAAATAGATAGAATTAATGCATACATATTTTTATTTACTAGATTAATAACACAAGATGATACATAGAAATAGATAAAATACATGTAAGATAAAAAACAAATATTTTCTCAGTTTCAATCAGTTTTACTAAAAAAAAAAATAGCACTCCAAATATTAATACTGATACTATTGTAGATTTCTTCACATTTTTTTTATTTATAGTACAAATGCATAGAAAATTAAATACAATGCACAAAAAATCATATCTATATGAATCTTGTGCCTTATAAATAATACCAATGGACCTTACAAAAAAATTAAAAATAAAAAAACCCAAAACGATTTAGCTTGGTTTTAAGCTCAACCCGAAGTATACTAATACAACTTCGAAACATTCAGAAGCGACGAGTGGGCAGGCGAAAAAAATCCTTGGTAGGAGGTCTAGGGAACGTGCAACCCCACCTGGTTAGGAAAGGAGGGGGTCCCCACCCCACACATAGCCAACTCATTCGGAGAAGAATTACAAGCCCCCATACCCCATGCCCCTCTCTGTTCCGGGAGGGCATTAAATCAATGTGTTATCTAGGTGAAGGAGAATTGCCTCAATGCAGAGGTTGACTCCCAGCTTGAGTGGGTCGATTTTGGAGCTTTTTCTCCATATGATGGATAAATTTGTATCTGAATCTAAAAAGAGTCCGGGAATAGTATAAAGCTCCTAAATTTTACGTTAACATGTCAGGAAACATAAAAAATGTAAAATCAATTATGCAAATAGCTTTGTATCTGCACTACTAACGTTTTCTGTAATGTTATGTTATTTGTTGATGTTGATGGCAATGATTCCAATTTATTGATAAATGATACTTTGCTAGTGTTGCATTATTATAGATTCATAAGATTAATTTACGAATGCACAGCAGAAAACGAAGAATTTAATTCATAGTTTCTTCTAATATCTAGCTACAAAAAAAAAAAAAAAGATTCAAGAAACCTACTTCATTATTGATGTAAACATGTAGTAAATAGTTGCAAGGGGTCGTTTTTGTATGTTTTCAATAATACAGTATATAATACATACTTAACCATCCTCTCCTGACACATTACTCTAATACTAGGACCCTAATAATTGGTAAGCAGTAATTTTTAATGAGAATACAAATCTATCCATCATAAAGAAGATGGTTTGTCCAAAAAAATTGAAAATCGACCCACCCTCCTAGTTGATCCCAGGAAACATTCACTTGCTTACAAACTCTATCACAAGCCCACTCCTCCCTATGATGTAAGTAATGGTTCAAGCGAAATTATTAATTCACATCGGTGAATGAAGGTTATATATCAATCCCTCAGACCATGGCTTCACATACAAAACTGTTAACCATTCAATGAATATTGTGGACCCGAAAACTAGTCTAAACTCAGGCCATAGAATCATAACTGGAACAGGTCCAAACTAAGTCGGGATGATGCAAGGCTACAAGCGAGGTTTTGGTCATTCATATCTTCAAGAATTCATGTGGCGTGACCGGTTTTCAATGTGCTCGTATTAACCCACAATGCCTGTGTTAGGGGCGTCTAACTCATTTATTCCAGCGTGGTTGGTTTCAAATAACCTCTCCGTATGCGAACCCGATGGCCTAGAGATAAAAGGACCTGTTTATCAGTTATTTATGATATTAATTGTACGTTATATATAGAAAGATTGTTTGATGATGCAGGTGGGTTAGTTCGAGGGGAGATGCCATGGAAAAATATAAAACCGCTCTTTTGTTAAGCGATATTTCCAAACGCGAAATATATGATGTGTCTGCAAAAGAATGCATTCTTGGTTTCGTATAATTTCCCACGAAAGGTGATGATGAAAGAACGTGCGAACAGTATCTTCAGACGATTATAGAATTTGTCAAAAAGATGCCCATAGTTAACATTCAATTCGATCAATAATCTCTCTTCTATGAAGCATATAGGCGGCCAAGATGGACAGATTTATAGCCGTGAACCGCATCATGTACAAATTTCAAGTTTTTCTTCATTTTCCGATAAATAATAATAGTCCGTCGTCGCCGCGTCATAATCGTTGTTTAATATTCATCAAGGACGGAGAAAGCTGTGTTTAGAGGTGAATATATATATATATATATATATATATATATATATATATATATATATACATATACATATATATATAAATATATACATAATATATATATGTATATATATAAGTATATATATATAATATATATATATATAAAAGTATATATATAATATATATATATATATATATATATATATATATATATATATGTATATATATATATATATATATATGTATACATGCATACATACATACATACATATTACACACACACACACACACATATATATATATATATATATATATATATATATATATATATATATATATATATATATATATATATATATATATAATATTATAATATATATATTACACACACACACACACACATATATATATATATATATATATATATATATATATATATATATATATATTATATATATATACATGCATATACATGCTTATATTTATGCACACACACACACACACACACACACACACACACATATATATATATATATATATATATATATATATATATATATATATATAGAGAGAGAGAGAGAGAGAGAGAGAGAGAGAGAGAGAGAGAGAGAGAGAGAGAGAGAGAGAGAGATATATATATACATACATATATATAACATACATACATATATATATATATATATATATATACATATATACATATATATACATTCACACTGTGTGTGTGTGTGTGTGTGTGTGTGTGTGTGTGTGTGTGTGTGTGTGTGTGTGTGTGTGTGTGTGTGTGTGTGTGTGTGTGTGTGTGTGTGTGTGTGTGTGTGTGTGTGTGTGTGTGTGTGTGTGTGTGTGTGTGTGTGTGTGTGTGTGTGTGTGTGTGTGTGTGTGTGTGTGTGTGTGTGTGTGTGTGTGTGTGTGTGTAAACACACAGAGTATCACATATCCTTATAATATATAGATATGGATCTCATCACACAATGGGCCCCGCGCATTTGGTATTCCAAGAGTTCAGTTCAGTTCAGAGAGATTTGCGAAGACCATGATGGGCTCAAAACGTTTGAAGACTCCCACTCTGGGGGGAGAGTCTTCATATAATCAGACATTTTATACAATTCAGAGTAAACGGAAACAAAGAGATAAATAATAAGGTATAAATTAAAATGAAGTTATATGAACTATAACAAACAGATTAGAGAGGAAATTGATATTATCGTGCGCGTGTCTTTGTGTTTTACTTGACGTAAATTGTTATTGACCATCGAATCCGTGTTACTTAAAAGCGTTTTGATAAGAAAGATTACTTTCGAAACCAGTAAAGTATTTATTTTAGAATAAAAAATATACAAATCTATTATTTTAATATTTAAATTTCTTCCATATATTTTGAATTTCTCTTATATCTCAAATTACTTCTCTTTTAGACAACCCTTACCTAAGAGCAACAAGCCCGCATCACGCCAGAAACCTGAAGAGTGTGAGACTTTTGAAATTTTCACCTAAAACAAGCATTCATTATGAGCAAGGCACATCCACCAGAGTTGAAGAAGTGAGTATAGAGTGTCCACAATATTGAAAGTTCAATTTTAGCTAAAGTTGTTGAGGATAAGCAAGAAAAGTGTCTCGGCTTCACCATGTGTGTACCGGTATTGTGGCTCGATTTCAGTTCGCGACATTCGGAAAATTGTAGATTGATGTATTCAGAGTATTTTTTCTTTCATTAAGTATCTAGAGTACACCTGTATTGGCTTTGAATTGTAGATCGGTATACTCATAGTAATATTTAGTGCCGTAAATATTTAGAAGACCTCTGAAGTGGTTTTCCTGATTGTTGGTAATGATATGAGCAACCTTAGATTAAACGCTATGAATATTGGTATGATATGGCAAGAAGTGAGTTATAATAGCATTAATAGCAAGGCAATAAGAATATGAATTGTGTGTAAAATAGCAATTAGGATTTTTTATTTTTTCCATAGCTATTTGTATGTCATCTCTTGATATTATTTCCGGTAAAACGTCAGAAAACACTTGCTGTTGTTGACATGGCACCGAGTATTTTGGGGGGGGACATTTTGAATGCACTTAATCTATGGTATAATGGTTTTATGGTAAATTTTCTGAATAACGCCACATTACTAAATACCACAAAAATGGTATTGATGGATTCCTCTCAACCTCCACTATTCATATATAGTGGAGATAATATGCGCTTTCACCCCTGGACCCTGCAATTTGGGTCCTGATAGTAAGGGAGGGCATGAAGTAGATCAGGGAAATTGCGAGGTAAAATATGAACTCCGGCCATATTTCGTATGCTAGATCTTAACCCAATTACCTATCTCACCATGCCTAGTTTTGAAATCAGCCTTTAGGGGGCTAAACCCCCTGTGGACCTCCCCTATTCAAGGAACTTCATGATACTTATGATATGTAATTAGCTCTGTAGATGAAAATGCTGTTACCCACCACAAATAACCCTGACACACACTGCATGATGACAGCAACTGAGACTTTGTCCCCTATAGTCCTCAGAATAGGAAACTAGGAACGATAATGACATGACCACTCAATAGAGGGCACTCTATAATTATACTGTAAACAATGGGGAATATTGCATCATCTAGCGAGAGAACATAACTGTATGCAGGTAATTCATTGAGGGTTTCCAGTCCACAGCTTGTCAGTAGCCATAAATACATTGACACAACCATGTTTGAATTTCTGGCTGAGGATGGTGGTCATCAAGGTATTTTGCACAAGGTATGTTGCACGAAGTGCCCTGAATAGGGGGGGCAAAGCCCCCCTTTGGCTAGGGCTAACTTCAAAACTAGGCAAAGTTAGGTAGGTAATTGGGCTAAGATTTTGCATACGAAATATACCCCGAAGTATCATGAGGTAGCACGAAGTGTGTTATCCCATTCTCGCCGAGACGTATTTTCGCCTACTGCTAATGCCAGGAAGATAACACGCGCACGACGCTTCATACCAGGGTGTTTTCTCGCTACGCAGGGCTGCGCTGATCCTCTCAGAGTGTTTTTTACCCACTCTATTCTTATGGTTTTCATGAATGCGTCTACAATGTAAAAGTACACAAAGATATTGCCATGTTCAGAGGAGTTATTTTAGTCAAAAAACATGTTACAGTAATGCCTTTTTAGTTTTATTTGATTGAACTTTGCCTATATTCTTCACTTCCATGTGAAAATACCAAAGGAAAGTGAAAGCAATCTCATAGTGGGGCATCAAAAAACATGCATTATACTCTTTTCTTTTTCACCAAAAGGAAAAGAACAATATGAATAATCATACACGTACATATGAGTATGTACATGTACCTCGTGACATGACATAATGTGATATCATAGGTAATCAACACTTTAGAAGTAGTATTAATAATTTTTTACTTTATTTTATTCATTGGCCAAACACATTTGATTTTACAATATTTTTTCAACAGATAATTTTATTCAACCGATCAAGAAGCAGAAATTACCATGATGTCATCAATATGATGTAGTTTTCTGTAATGTAATTTTTTTAACGTTATATCACATTTTATGGCATTCAAACACCTAAACTAAAGTAACAGCGTCTAAGAAATTATGTAAAAGGATTATATTTGAGAACAATGTAGTGATCTATTACTGACATTTCAGCTCATCACATTGTCCCACCAAGGACTCAGCCAGAAAATGCACAACGTCTCAGGGCATCACCCAGATCTGGGGATATTTTTCGACCCCGTGATAGCACGCCAACCGGCGCAAATGGGTTAAAAAAGGGGGACTCAGATTGTGGGGTCCAGGGGGAGAAATTGCGCATTATCTCCACTATATATGAATAGTAGAGGTTGAAAGGAATCCATCGATACCACTCTTGTGGTATTTAGTAATGCATCGTTATTTGGAAAATTTACCAATAACACAAAAGTGGTATTGATAGATTCCTCTCAACCTCTACAAAGTGCCTTAAAAAAGAGGGAGTCCAGGGGGGAGGCAAAGCTCCCCCTTAGCTAGGGCTAACTTCAAAACTTGGAAAAGTTAGGTAGGTAATTGGGTTAGGTTTTGCATACTAAATATGCCCAGAAATCATATTTTACCCTGCAATTTCCCTGATCTACTTCATGCCCTCTCCTACTATTGGGACCCAGACTGTGGGGCATAGGGGCGGAATCGTGGGTAAAGTCAACTATATATGAGTGATACAGAGTGAGAGAAATCCATCAACACCACTTTAGTGGTATTTAGTAACGTGACACTATTCGGAAAATTTCCAAAGCTTGTTTCCATAGCTATGCCGGAAACTTGTTCATAGAAGAAAAATGTCTATCAGTTCCATGATCTGGTTACTTTGTACTATATATTCAGTCATTTAAAAGGGTCATATCTCAGACCACAGAGTATGGCAAGTGCACACCTGAGATATTCTTCCAAAAATTCTATTGCGTACTAGCATTTAGGTGATACCTATGATTCGTGTAGTGATAGTTAGACTTAGGGTTACTTTACATTCAACTTAAACTTTGTCATTTAACTCTGCAAAAAAGATTATACATATAAAATATAGAGGAATATTTTCACCAAACTAGTAGTCGTTGGTTTTTCTCATATTTCTTTTGATGTATAGGATATGACATGGTTTTTATGGGGAAATAACTGTTGCATACAATGATAGATCAATCGTCATGTTGATGAAAGTAGATGTAACATGAAACAAGTGACATTGTTTGGTTCATTACATGGATGATACTTTTGAAAAATAGTTCACATAATGTAGTTTTGTTTAAAGATACTGTTTATTCAGTATAATCATAAGCACATGACAGTGTCACAAGGAAGATTTATATTTGTCGTCACATTAGTTAGTGTTTTTACACTTACTACTGTTAAACTATTTCCTCCTCTTGAAGGTCTTAATGCTATTTATTGTGCTAGGTTTTTCTTTCTTTTCTTTCTTTTTGTTATTATTGATGTCATTCTTCATCGTAGATACTAATAGTGTCATCATCATTGGTAATTACACTTCTCTTTCAGGTACATGGACAAGCGCGTCATGACCAAGCTGAATGGCGGGCGCGTTGTCGAGGGCACCCTAAGAGGCTTTGACCCCTTCATGAACCTTGTGGTGGATGATGGGGTGGAAGTGCGTAGGAGTGGGGATCGTGTCAGGGTTGGCTTTGTGGTGAGTACTTTTTTCTTTTTTTATATGGATATATTGATAGAGAGAAATAAGTTGGCAATTTGCCTATACTACTGTCAAAACATTACAGTGACACTACTTTTTTTGTTAGAACCTCAACCAAAATTCCAATATGCCAGATATTTGCTCTGCACATCATCATGATAGGAAAACTAAATAAAGGAGAGAAAATGATTGCAGTCTAATTTATGATGATTGTTATTTTATTTTTACCTTGTTTATTAGAGAGACTGTTTTTTAAAGGATAATCCTTGTTATTAATTCCTAAAATTTGTGCTATCACAATTGATGACAAAGACTTTTATTTACACAGTATATTTCTTTTCACTGCCTGTTATGTGTATAGCAACCCTATAATTTTTATATGAATGTTTCTGGTCAATGTATTAGCTTTAGGAATGAGGATTAGTTGGAAGTTGTATGTCATACTTGCCTTGGGTGATTGAGTAGGGCTGAAACAGCTTGTGGTTGGTTAAAAGGTCATTTCCAGAAATTAGTTATTCATGGAAGCAAAATCATGCAGGAGAGTGAGTTCAGTGTCAACTGTTATTGCATATAAGAATGATAAATAAATAATAGTATTTATCATAACTATCTTTTTTTTCTTCTTCTTCTTAGTGGCCTAATGGAGAATGTGCAAATGTGTTTTCTATTGTGCAGGTCATTTATTACAAAGAATTTGATCTCCTTATGTAGTAAAATATATGTGATTGTATTTCTTGACACTAAAATCAAAGTGCATGTATTCTCTGTCTTGTAGTTCATTTATTAGAAAGCTGTACTTTTTGTATACAATTTCAATGAAAAAATCTTTCTATCTTTCAGGTCATCCGAGGCAGTAGCATCATCATGCTTGAGGCACTAGATCGGATATCATAGTGCCAGTCTCAAATGTAATTAAGCTTTAAGTTAGAATTTTAGAAAGATGTGATTCTGCTTTTGGTTTGAATGGAAGTAACCTTTCTTATCTGTGAGGAATTGTTTGAGTTCTATAAGAAATTTTCAGATTTTGTTTCTTCAAATTTCTGGAATTACTTTGTGAATGTGTTTTCAATAAAGAATGATGATTTGTAGATTTTTGTTTTATTTTTCATATTAAAGTTGCCATTATTACTGTTCTAGAAATTCTTTAATAAGTCCTGCTTATTCATGGAAATAAGCAGTGATTTTTTACCATAATGTATTATTTAGTAAGTGCAACACAGTAATAAGTATTTAGTGTTTTATAGTTGTATGAGGTACCTGTATATGCATCTTTACATATGATATGGATTTTATAAGCATACCTTTAACCCATTGGTTGCAGTTTTAAATAAATATTTGTGCAGTAGTAAGGCTGGTTTACATTGTCTGGCACAGTTAATGGATTAAAATATGAGAATTAAGAACTAGGTTTGGCTAATATACCAGTTAGAGGTGCACATCCGACTTATTCATTGAACATTTTGATGTGACTACTCCCTTCCAGACACAGACACCATCTACCAAAGTAGAGCTTGGACAATCTTAATTTTTGGGCATTATTTTCAAACTTACAACAAAATTGAGGATTGTACTATAGACTGTAAATCCACTTTTTTGAAACCTATGTAGATGTCATAATAAACATAATACTAGGGAGAGGGAAACAGTCCTTATACATGAATATATATACACATATATATATATATACACACACATATATATATATATATATATATATATATA
>BOPN01004928.1:102530-110797 GCA_017312705.2 Penaeus japonicus | reverse complement strand
ATATATATATATATATATATATATATATATATATATATATATATATATATATATATATATATATACACACTGATATATGTACAGGATAATCACTGAAATGTCTAAGCCGGGATTTTACTCTAAACCTACCATAGAATAAGAAGCCAAAACTTCTCTAGAATTTAGATCAAAAACAAACTTTATCCAATTATTGATTTTAATCCAAGGGACTAGACTACATCTTTTGGCCTTTATGATTCGATTGCATTTAAGGTTATCACTGAGGAGTCTGCTACAAGTGCATCAATTTCTTTTTCTTTCTCTCCCTCCAGACCGTAGCCGCCTCGAAGCTTCAATTCCGTGAACTAGTGAATCGTGAGTCTTTGCGAGAGTGACTATGCCCTTATTTGGGATGAGGTAGGACCTACAATTACAGCTGTTTTATCTTTGTTTGATTGTTTGTTATGTTTTCTCTTACTCCTGATGATAAACTAATTAAGACCAGAATAATCTTCATATGAGAATGCTGTTTATGATAGATTGCCATCATTTCCGTTATGATCTGATTATTTTCAAGTTTCCTACATTTTTATTCAATATCATCATCTCAACAATTAGCTGATTAATAACGCAGCTTTTAAAGATTGAAGAGAACATTTTCAAAACAAGAGAAAAAAATCGTTTTGAACCCAATGTACCTTGATCATGTTCGAAAGAGGCCTTTAATATATTGGTTACAAGCTTGTTTTAGCGAGCGAGAGTTTTTCAACAAACTTTTGTCTGAGTTGGGACCGGCTTTGAGGTAAATTAAACACATGAGATTGAAGGCTATTTCATATCATGGAATGGTTTGAGTTTTACGAATTCAAGGTTATTTACACCGTCTATTTTAACAAGACAAGGCCAGATGATGTTGAAACTATGAAATATCCCTGATTAACTCCACAGGAAAACACAAATACAATACACACATATAACCCCCCCACCCACACACACACAGAGTATATGTGTGTGTGTGTGTGTGTGTGTGTGTATGTGTATGTGTGTGTGTGCATGTTTATATTTATTAAATCCACACACTTATATATATACATAAACATGCAATATATGTGTTTATGATTAACGAAATTCATCCGCGTCTTCTATATCCTTTCTCTCTCCCGATACGGAACCATTCCCAAGCCACTAATGCTATCAATGCTACGCGGCAAAAGACCTTTGGCAGTATTGATTCCAAGATTCAATTTTGTTCCTTTGATGAAAGGAGAAGAGCGAAAGGCAAAAGGGGTGGGGGTGTAGGTGTAGGGTGGGGGCTGAGGGGTTATAAAATGAGATCGTGAGGATGAAATGGAACCGGAAATTAAGAAAGGGAATGCACAATACATAGAGGTTGTTTCCCCCCACATCACTGATTTACGAGGGCCTTCCTCGTTTCATCAACGTGGAAGCGAATACACCGGTTGTTATCACATTCTGAAGCACGAAGAAAACATTTTATTTTGAGAGGTACCGTTTCCATAAAATATACATTTATGGTATTTATGGGACTGTACATGGAAAGGAAATGTTATTTATGAGGCGCATTTTCCTCGTTTATATTCAAGGTGAATTTCATAGGAAATATGCTAATACAGTCTTCCCGTATTCGAAACTCCTCTCTATGTTATTTGTGTGAGTGCGCGGGTGTCTCAGAGAAAAAAAGGCTCGGTTGGTGTTTGTATATCTGCAGACGCTTTAAGTAGGGATATATATATCCATATATATATATATATATATATATATATATATATATATATATATATATATATATATATATATATATATATATATATATACACATATCCATACACACAACCATGATTATTCCATGGAGGAGAATCGGCCAAATGTGATAGAATCAGTACTAACAAGAATGACGGAAATTCAATAAAACCGAGAATAAGAAACATGAAGAAATAATAACATAGCCAAAAAATAAAAAAAGAAGATTATTCCACGACTCCAAGAACCCGAAAGAGACAGGAGATCGTTTACAATACTAACACACCAACAACGGCAATGACTTAATTCCTCACCTTAGCCACGTGGAGACTCGCTTTTTTACACAATTCTCCCGTCTTGTTCGCGTTCTTGCAAAGGCCGCTCGTTTCGCAAGCTTCCCGAAGTAAAGGGTTCGTCTCCAGAATCTCGTCGATTTCGCTGGAGTCGAACTGGCAGCGCAAGACGTTCTTCAACTCTTCAACGGCCATGTGAGTCTCTTCGATGTTTTCGTAGAGGACGTGGGGGCCGTATTCACTAAGGGGTTCGTAACTGTAATGGTTGTTTGGATATAGTGATTGTTCAAGGTGGTTCTGGTTGATCAAAGGGAGTCAGGACTTTCATCTTTGGTTATAAAAGGGGAGTGTTGGTTATAGACACAGATGTTTTGCGCCGGCAGGTAGGGCCACAGCACCGCGGCGGGAAGCCGCTGTGCAATAGACTCCATGACCTCACAGATAAAGTCGGTATAGATCTCTCTACCATCGATACCCTGGTTCAGTCAAACATAGCACCGTGGGAGACACCCAATTTTTCCACCGTTATAGACTGGCTACCATCAGCCAAAGCCACGGTGCCGGAGGTGGAGGTACGCCAGAGGTTCAGAGAGATCCTAATTAAACATCTTTCCTTTTTTCATTTATATACCGACGGGTCCAAGACAGACGAGTGTGTGGGAGCGGGTGTATGGTCGACTGAATGTCAGTTGAGATTTCGATTGCCGAATCATACATCGATCTTTCTTGCTGAACTTTTTGCAATAGATAAAGCTTTAGATTTTGCCCTATCGACGACCCACGATAGAATAGTCATTTTTTCAGACTCACTAAGTTCACTTAAAGCAATTAAATCCTTAGAAACCACCAAAAATGAAATACAGGATAATATCATTCGTAAAATGCATAGTGCCAATAAATCAGTCAAGCTGATATGGGTACCTGGACATTTGAGTATTCATGGCAATGAACAGGCTGACAAACTAGCCGGGTCAATTGGTGATCTGGAGCCTGGTATTATCCGCACAGATCAGGTGTTTTGTCTCTTTTATAAAAGCAAAAATCCATCTCCTGTGGCAGAGTGAGTGGACCGACCTCACAATAAACTACAAAAACAAAGCAGAAATAAAAATTTGGGACACAGCCCACAGAAAAAAATAGAAGAGAGGTGGTGGTAGCCCGACTCAGGGTTAACGCCACACGCTATACCCACCTGACTCCTTATATGGAAAAAAGTTTCCCTCCACAGTGTGGTATGTGCAATAGAACTTTGTCAATATCACACATCCTGACAACATGCCATCAATACATAAACCAAAGACAAAAAATAAAAAAATATTTACAAATTAAAAACATAGATTGTAATATTAAAAATTTACTATCTGACAATGAAAAAATAATTAGTAAAGTAATCACTTTTCTAAAGGAGACAAAACTTTATGACCTTCTATAGATTGATAAGATAAAATGGGATCATTGGCTTAATGACCTTGGCATGTGCCGCTGGTTGATAGCAGCAGATGGCCTCTTGCAGATGAGCCCCTAGCTCGGCAACAGCACTGCTCACAACCTGTACCCTTTTGGCACTTGTTGTCTTTTTGGAATTTTATTGTTATTTTAAAGGTTTGCGGCCATAGTTGAATCATGGCCAGCCAAAAGGAATTCTTGAGTATGGAAGGAGGAGAAACCTTTCTTTTGTTGGAATAAATAATAAACTAATGATCGGAACTTTCTTTTATATCTTTCGAGACACCATCTGTAATAATAACAACTTGTAATGCTTGCCTGACTCTAGCTACACCTGCTCGGCAATGTCCTGTGTAGGAACTCTATTTCTTTCCACATACAAACTGACATACACTCATACACATAAATAACATACATTTTACACGTCTTCTACTGTCTTGCACATACACGGGTGCTGATCCCTTATCAGCTGGTGGCAGCCTACCCCTACACAGGACTTAAGGATTCACGTTACAATAGATTCAATCGGGAATTTACTTTGAGGGGGCAAGGGGAATATCTCGGTGAATCACTACACTGGGACCTGCTACTACATTCACCACCCTGGATGCAGAAGCTGCTAACTGGGCTATCGAAGTTGAACCATCTGACAGACCAAAGACTGCATTTTCAGACGGTTATCATCTTTTTCAGTTCTGTTGGCTCCCCTTTGGTTTAGCTACAGCACCTTTGACCTTTCAATGCACCATGAATGTTCTCCTGATACCAGTACTTGGACGCCACACCCTATGTTCTCTCGACGATATTGTGGTCTATAGGAGAGACTCTTCGACTTCTAAAAGCTGCTGGACTGAAACTCAACATGGAGAAGTGTAACTTTGCAGCTACCAACATAAACTTCATAGGATATACAATCATTCTCAATGGAGTACTTCCCAACCAAGAAAAGGTAGCTGCCATTGCCAAGACTCCAGCACCTCGCACTGTCAGGGATGTGTGGCGTTTCTTAGGATGCACAGGCTTTTTCAGAAAACATGTTCCTTTAATGCTGCCATATCGACACCCTTACACTTGCTCCTTAAGAAGACCCAGAAATGGACTTGGGGACCAGAGCAACCGGCGGCCTTCGAAGAGCTGAAGCAGAGGTTGATGTCCGCCCCAGTCCTATGGCAACCAGACTTTGAACGCAAGTTTGAGCTCCATACTGATGCTTCTTCTATTGCTCTAGGGGCATGTCTTATGCAAAGGGCAGATGATAACTCGCCCCATGCAATAGCCTACTACAGCCGGAAGCTGAGGGATGCTGAAAGAAAATACTCAGCCATTGATTTGTATAACAGGCACTTTGTCATATGCACAGATCATCCCCCTCTAGTTCATGTGTTTTCCAAGAAGACAAAATCACCCAGGATGACATGATACGCACATGAGCTGTCGTTCCTTGATTTCAGTATATGCTACAAAGAAAGTCTGACTAATTATGTGCCTGATCTGCTCTCAAGAAATGTGGCTGTACTTGAGTTGGATCAAATGCCATAGGAGTAGACTGCCAGAATCACTGACCTATCATCAGACACTTTGGCTGAACAGCAAGAGAAGATTGGCAGCTCGCAGACCTTAGAAGGTACTTAATTAGTGGTATGGTACCAAAGAAGAAATGCCTTCTCTCATTGGAGGAGTTTGAGGTCAAAGAAGGGGTCATATATCGCCTGAGGCACCTTCCTGATCAGATATTACATCAGCTGGTAGTTCCTAAGAGCCTAAAGAACTCAGCTTTAAAGGCAGCTCATCTACCACCAAAAGCATCTCATCCGGGTATTCACAGAACACATGAAAATGCAAAATCTATGTTCTACTGGGTAAATATGTTCAGTGATTGCAAAGTATACGTAGAACACTGCCATGTTTGCCAGCAAACAAGAGGGACTCTCCAAGCTGTTCCACTTGGTGGTGCTCCACTAGAGCGTGTATCAATGGATATCTTTGACCTAGGCCAGTTAATTCCTGTTCGTTATGGGCTGAGTATTATAGATCAACATTCACGCTATCGTAGTGCAACTGCAACCACTATTCACCGAGTCTTTGTGGACCATTGGGTGACACTGTTTGGACCTCCAAGGGCTATTCAAACTGATAATGGGTCCCAATTCACTTGTCGCCTCTTCAATGAGCTGTGCCAGATGATGTGAACATCTCATCATTATACAATCCGGTATCACCCTCAAGCTAATGGGTTAGTGGAGCGCACTAACAGGGTTATAAAGAGTGCCTTAACTGCATTGGTTGGCCAGCGACCACGTGTCTGGCACCAGTTTGTCCCAGAATTACGCTTGCAGGTGAATTCAGCCATCCACCAATCAACCCAAGAACAACCACTATATCTTCTAACAGGTCGGCATGCAAATTTTGCTGTTGGGCTATCAAACCAGGCTGTCTTTGCAGAGAAAAGATGTCTCCAGGAACGTTTAAGGGAAGCTCGAGAAACTGCAGTCACTGCTTCAAGAGAGACAAGATGAACCTATGAATGATACTACAACCGTTGCAAACGAGAGCGTCTCTTCCTTACCGTGGGATCCTTAGTTTGGTACATTGACCACGGACGGCATACACCCCTCACGGGCCGATGGAAAGGTCCCGCCAGAGTTGTTACCCAATTAGGCCCGCTGGTATTCGAGGTCAGAGACATCCACACTGGTGTCCAACGACGAGCTCATTTAAGTCATTTGAAGCCTTTCAAGTTGTCAGCTGAGCTCTCCTACT
Source organism: Penaeus japonicus (assembly GCA_017312705.2). Lineage (NCBI taxonomy): Eukaryota > Metazoa > Arthropoda > Malacostraca > Decapoda > Penaeidae > Penaeus > Penaeus japonicus. The sequence goes on along the minus strand of BOPN01004928.1, from coordinate 104,558 downwards.
CTTCTGAAGAATCAGACTCCGATCCAGAAGATCCAGGTGATTGCAATGGACTAGAAGTTCCTGCTCCGAGTAGTACCCTTACTTGGAGCACACAGTAGTTTTCCAGATATGGTGTACAGTAACGAGGAATCATAGCAGATACTTGGACCAGATGCAGATAGATTCCAGGAATCCGTGTCATCTCTGAACAGAGTTATGGATTGATTAACTATTAAGCTTCTTTGCAGCTGAGTTACCTTTGTTTTGTCTTTCCAGAGTCTCCGTTGCTCTCTTTGACCCTGCAAGTGGTGGAGGGATTGTGAGGTTGGGATCCTCCCCTCCCCTCTCGCTCCTGTCCTCATCCTGCAACCTGTCCTAATCCTGAGACCTGCACCCACTCCTGTAACATGTAGCCCAACCTTGTAACCTCTGCCTTTTTGTCCTGTTCCACGCATCCTTACCCCCATTTTCTTCATATCCTCTCCTGTTCCACGCATCCTCACCCCCGTTTTCTTCGTATCCTCTCCCGTTTTCCTCGCATCCTCAATCTCTAATTCTCACATACCTAGACCTCTTCCTTCCATTTTCCACCCTTGCTTATCAAATCCTTACTCCTTTCTACCTATTCATGTTCATGTTCCACAGGTCCATCATAAAGACCCACCACTGTCGTCTGAGGCTACATACACCCACACACATATGCACATACACGCACATACATATCTGCTACAGGCATCATGTTACGTGTCTCAGCCTTCTGTACTTTCCTTTTGATATTCCCTTTTATGTTTTTGTTTTAATTTGGTTCCCTTCGTTTTATGTACTTGTTTTATTTCACATTTTAAGTAAAGGCTGTCACAGTTCATATCAAATGGCATGATGTAATCAGATTTTATCAGTGCACTGTTTTATTCAACTTTGTATGTACTTTTGGGTGGATTTTACATTAGGTAATCAGCTGCATCACCTTCAGTTTTACTTAACTTTATCTTTTATTACCATTTTCCTTTTTTATATGATTTTATTTACTAATTGACAACTGCAGGTTTACCTTTTCGTGTTTTTGCAACGTCTTGTGGCGTTCCTTTACTTCCGCCTGCGACCTCTTTTGTTTTAATATCTTGCGTATGCAGCTGGTTAGCTCTCCTTAATTTTATGTTTGATGTATTTTACCCTATTTTGTTATCGTTTATGCTTTCACTCAAGCCTGTTGATATCATTTCGCTTATATTTTATATCTTAAAAGTCTAATATTAGTCACTACATCTTTTAAGATTGCATTACATGTTGTTTTAACTTTATATATTTTCTAATGTAATTAACTGTGTTTTTATTCAGCATAACTTATTTTATATACAGTATATATTTTTCATGTTACGAATCCTAACACAGAAATAAATATCATTATTGTCTGATTACATAAAATTATAAAATGTATGTCCCAAGTACAGGGTTCAATTATGAAAAAATAAAGTGTCAGTCCGACTTTGGTGTGGTCAATTCCCTTCCTAAGAGACAGCCTGGAGTGCCCCATCCAGAATCTATCACAAAGGTGACCTGCGAGCCCATATTTCTTATGTTACTTGCCACAATTAGGAGCTGGAACGGCTGTAAATAATATATAGAGATCACATCTAGAACTTTGTCTTTTCTTTTTTTTTTTTTTTTTGCTTTTATTTATTTACGATTATCACTTTTATTGGTATGGTTACTGCTGGCATTATTACTAATGATACTTTCGCCATAATTTTTATATTACCTCTCCAACACTTAACCTCTATAGTGACACCCGAGTGATTAAATCTGGGAGGGAATAATTGCTTTCTTTTTAAGGGACCAAACGGGGCCCAGTTCTGGCCCCTAAGCCGCCTATCGGGGTCCCTTGTGCTCACAGAACCCTTACAATGTATATATATATATATAAATATATATATATGTATATGTATATATTTATATGTGTAAATATATATAAATACATATACATATATATGTATATATATATATATATATATATATATATATATATATATATATATATGTGTGTGTGTG
>BOPN01004927.1:87500-110836 GCA_017312705.2 Penaeus japonicus | reverse complement strand
AGGAAATTACTGGGGAAACAAAAATCAATTACAACATTTATGCTAATATCTTGCAAATATAGATTCATGTGTATCAAGTATGAGGCACTGTAAACTTCCTCTTCATAGCCGTCTGGTAGCTCAGTGGACAGCGTGTTGACTTCACATCCCCGTGGTCGGCAGATAGAGTCTCGTCCAAGCTTGTTAGCTTCCACTGTCACCTGGCAGTTACTGACGTAGCTGGGCACTGCGTTGGGTAAGGACCAAGCTCAGATCGAGTCAACACTCGTTGGCACATTCTCTCACGAGTCAGCACACGCTGACACAGGCGGGCTCGCCTCAATACATACAAGCCAGGCGTAGCATCTGCTCCGCAAATCTGGCTTATCCTTATCCTTCCTCTTCATGAGTGTTACGAGATTTCATGAGAGAGGGTGGATTGTCAACTGCTGGCAATCATTGTGGCCTCCAAGTCTTGGCACGTTGTGAAAAAAAGAAAACGTATTTTCATTACCAGTGTTCAAGCATAACAAAATTTACACTGAAGATTTGTGATACAGGTTGAGTGGGGTGGATCTTCATGATGCTGTGCCACTTTAATTGCTGACAATATTGACGTTTTCTGTGGAACGATAATACAATATGTAAATTCTGAAATTGGTAACAGATTATTTGATACACAAGTGTTGGTGATTTTTTGCTTTTTGCTTAATAGAAGGCTGCATCAGTGTCTATCGGGAAAACTCGTATTGAGATTACTGTTTTAGTACTAAAATAGACCAGTTATTGACTAGTAATCAGCTCAAGTTAAGTTGTAAAAAAAATTATGTTATATGTCAGAAAAAAAAAATGGATGGTCAAGTATACAGCTATTACAAATGTAGTTTGTATAATTATATAACTACTAATTGAAATATGCAATTTAATTATTAAAAATAATTAAAAAATAATTCTAACAGAAACTCTTTTCTAGTACTTGCAGGACAGAACATGTACATCAGGGTGGCCATGAAGAGGTCCTTGAGAATATGGAAGAAAAGGACTACTTCAGACATCTCCGAGTCACACGTGTGTCTTTCAACAAAATTTGATCAGAAGTTATTGAATATCATGGCGCACATCCTCCTGGCAGAGTCCTTACATAAGGTCCAAAGAAATCCCCGTATATGACACTGCGTTATTTAGGTAATACGGTACATATCGGAAATTAGCCAGTTATTTCGAGTATCTGAATCAAATACTCACAATTCAATTCAAAGAATAACTGTCATTTTGTGCAAAGCAGCTAAGAAGTACATTATATGGCCTGGCAGTGAGAGAGTTGTGGAGTGTGAGGAGTTCAAACAGTCGTCTGGACTGAAAGGAGTGTTGGGTGCATTGGGTGGTTGCCTTGTCAGAATTAAGGCACCGGAAAACAGTGATTTTATAAGCAGAAAATTGGAACATAGTGTGAATTTGATGGCCATAGCATGTAAATGTAGGTTTCCCTGGCAGAACACATGACAGTTTTTATTATTATTATCATTATATAAGTCTTTGGAGTGATATTGAATCTGGAAATGCACGAGTCTGGTTTCCATCAGAACACCACCATATTTTCGGTGATTCTGCCTTTGCCTTACATACACATATTATAGAGTCATACAAGAGTAATGAAAAAACTCCATAAAGACTCTACCAAGAAAAATCAATAAAAACACACCAACACAAGAGTGGCTACTGGGAATACATTTGCACTTCTGAAAGGCAGATTTCGCAGGTTGAAATTCATGACCTTAAACGTATACCTGATGTGATTTTAGCTTTTTGTGCAGGGCAAAACATAGCTTTAAATCATGCCTCAGAACTAACAATGTTAATGGCAAAAGGGATAATTGTAAGGGAATTACCTGAGGATATACATGTTGAATTACCCGACTTAAGACCAGATCCAAATGAAACTGAATTTTCTATAAGAGAAAATATGGCTAGACAATTGAACTGCTTGTGGATATGTGAGGTTAGTAAATAATGTGTACAATCAGATTATTTTGCAATTTTAGTTTCTTCAAAACTAAGTAATATTGATGTAGATTTGATTCACTAAAGTTTTTCATTTTAGACTCCAAAACCAAGTGATATAACAGTAAAATCTAATTTACTCTAGTATTCCTAAATATTTTAGTTTCACCAAAATCTAGTGATATTGAAGTAAAATATAATTCCTTTAGAATCCCTACTTACACTATAAGTACACAAAGTACAAAGCAGTATGGCTGTGACACTCATGCGGTGAATTCTGTATTAAGGATCCTGTTTTTTACTTCTTTAACACTGTACATTTTAGAATAATCATCTTATGTCAAATAAAGATTTCAAGCTATTCTGAGAATGCATTATTTTCCACATTCATTGTATATTGAAACCATGACGACATTAAAAGTTGCAACATTTATTTGCAAAAAGACATTGAATACATAATATCTAAAGCACTCACATATAAGAGAGAAAAGAAAAATACATATACATAAATATATATAAATATAATAAATGTATATATATGCTAAATTACAAACCTATCACGAAATAGAAATTAAAAGATTATTAAATCAAAATGAAATATAATTTGTTTACGCATGTATGAAATTAAATATTCCGTATATTAATAAATGATGTTTTAAAACGGTTTTAAATTAAACACAATTTATATACATGCATCCAGAGAACTATTCTTTTGTAGCATCCTTCATAGAATTATTATTTTTCATCACCCTGAATATTTTACATAATATCAAGTAATATTTAAAAAAATAATAATAATACCTTAATCTCCTCCAGACCTATCCTGACAAGCATGTACATTATGATTCCTCATTGCCCTAAGCTGTTCCTTCAAAACACTTAGTCTCAAGTTATTGACTCCCTCAGCACTAGCCCTTCTGCCACTTAGGTGATCTCTTATTCCTTGACGAAAAGAACGGATCTCCTCTTGGAGTCATTGCCTAAGGGAAGGAGGCCTCAATCGAGCACGAGTTCTTGGTGGAGGAATATTTTAGTGTCTTTGTACTCTAGAAGGACCTGCCTGTTGACTCTGCTCTGGCCTCCTTGGTGGGATCATGTCTTTTTCTTCAATACTTTTTGGTCTTTGACTTAGAAGGCTGTTGATTGGAGGACAATTTTTTGCGGATCCGTACAACTACTTTTGGTACAAGTGGCTGTAGACTTTTCATTGTATTAAGTGCATAATACAATGAAAAGGCGCTGTCACACTAGCATATTTTCCGTCGTTTTTTTTTCGTCAATTTTTGGAGGCACGCAGTCACGCTAGCGCTTAACCGCCAGGAGCCATCGGCTTAGTAATGCTATACTCGCCTCGCAGTTGTAAACAAAGGCGCCGAGCAAACGATAGTGCGCAGCGATACTAAACTTTGTTTTAGCAGATGATGAGCGTAACAAGAAATAGCAAGAAAATGTTCTCAATCAAATATTCCTCCGAAGGGCGTGTGTCAATGCAAGAGAATTGGCACAGTTCAATGTGTTTCAAAGGTGGAGGAGAAATGACGCGCTCTGCGGCCGACGGATGTAAACAATTAAATCGAGCACTTAAAACAATTTTTACTTATCGAAATAAAATTTAGATTTGCATATTTATATTTGTTAATTTCATAATATTTATAAGAAAAATAAGATTCATTAAATTTTATTAAAATTAATAATTTTAAACAAATACAAACATTTTAAAATATAGTTCTTGATTTGAGTCCGCTTGGCTTAAAAGACGACGGAAATGTTTTTACGCGGGAACTTGGAATTATCGTCTGACTAAAAAACGACAATTCGCTCAAAAATTAAAAAAAAATCAGAAAATTGACGGAAAAGTGCTAGTGTGACAGCGCCTTTACAGTATCACAAACAAAATAAGCCGTCACGTTCACAGAGCGACTCCGTACCTCTGTGGTTTGTTTACAACCAGGAAACAAGTCTTTCAGGAAGAATTACAATGGATAGGAACTTTACGAAGGCTCAGCTTACAGGATTGTTTTCTAGTCGTGTGGCCGATGACGAGGATTTTTAGGACAATACAGCACTACATGCAGCAAATTTCGTTTACTTGGTCACCGAATTAGATGAGCACAGGTAGGATTGATATTTGAGTCGGCGGGGAACTTCTTTATTTACCATTATCTATCCATGAATCTCGTGTAAAGCTAGATTTACTCATAAGATTATGTAATTATTACAAGGTTTAATCAAATCATAGTAATTTATACTTTTTTTTTTTTTTTTTAATCCAAGTCTAGGAAAGGCATATAAAACTGAGGAAGCATATAATGTACTGAGATCATTATGGAAACCAAAAAGCTGTGTAATAGAATATCAATATATAACTAGAGAGAAAGAAATTAATAACACAAAGTTAGAATAATAAGTTATTTAGTATAGGATCGTATCTAATGACGTCATGACCTAAACTCTTTTTGCTCTAGAGACCATTGAATTTGCATCTCATTTACTCTGTCCTTTATATTAGTTTCAGAAAATAAAATAATTCATTGTCTTGTTTCTTGTAATATGATAGGGCCTGACATCTCCGAGTCACACGTGTGTCTTTCAACAAAATTTGATCAAATTTTATTGAATATCATGGCACACATCCTCCTGGCAGAGTCCTTACACATGCTCCAAAGAAATCCCCGTATATGACATTGCGTTATTTAGGTAATACGGGTACATATCGGAAAGTAAGCCAGTTATTTGGAGTGTCTGAATCAAATGCTCATAATTCAATTTAAAGAATAATTGTCATTTTGTGCAAAGTAGCTAAGAAGTACATTATATGGCCTGGGAGTGAGAGAGTTGTGGAGTGTGAGGAGTTCAAACAGTCGTCTGGACTGAAAGGAGTGTTGGGTACACTGGGTGATTGCCATATCAGAATTAAGGCACCGGAAAACAGTGATTTTATAAGCAGAAAATTGGAACATAGTGTGAATTTGATGGCCATAGCATGTAAATGTAGGTTTCCCTGGCAGAACACATGACAGTTTTTATTATTATTATCATTATACAAGTCTTTGGTGTGATATTGAATCTGGAAATGCACGAGACTGGTTTCCATCAGAAGACCACCATATACTTTCGGTGATTCTACCTTTGCCTTACATACACATATTATAGTGTCATACAAGAGTAATAAAGGAACTCCATAAAGACTCTACCAAGAAAAATCAATAAAAACACACCAAGACGAGAGTGGCTACTGGAAATGCATTTGTATTTCTGAAAGGCAGATTTCGCAGGTTGAAATTCATGACCTTAAACGTATACCTGATGTGATTTTAGCTTCTTGTGCAGGGCAAAACATAGCTTTAAACCATGCCTCAGAACAAACAATGTTAATGGCAGAAGGGGTAATGGTAAGGGAATTAGCTGAGGAAGTAGATGTTGAATTACCCGACATAAGACCAGATCCAAATGAAACTGGATTTTCTATAAGAGAAAATATGGCTAGACAATTGAACTGCTTTTGAATATGTGAGGTTAGAAAATAATGTGTACAATCAGATTATTTTGCAATTTTAGTTTCTTCAAAATTAAGTAATATTGATGTAGATTTGATTCAATAAAGATTTTAATTTTAGTCTCCAAAACCAAGTGATATAAAAGTAAAATCTAATTTACTCTAGTATTCCTAAATATTTTAGTTTCACCAAAATCAAGTGATATTGAAGTAAAATATAATTCCTTTAGAATCCCTACTTACACTATAAGTTCACAAAGTACAAAGCACTATGGCTGTGACACTCATGCGGCGAATTCTGTATTAAGGATCCTGTTTTTTACTTCTTTAACACTGTACATTTTAGAATAATCATCTCATGTCAAATAAAGATTTCAAGCTATTCTGAGAATGCATTATTTTCCAAATTCAATGTATATTGAAGCCATGACGCCATTAAAAGTTACAAAAGAGAAAAGAAAAATACATATACATACATATATATAAATATAATAAATGTATATATATGCTAAATTACAAGCATATCACGAGATAGAAATTAAAAGATTATTAAATCAAAATCAAATATAATTTGTTTATGCATGTATAAAATTAAATATTCCATTTATTAATAAATGATGTTTCAAAACGGTTTTAAATTAAACATAATTTATATACATGCATGTAAAGAACTATTCTTTTGTAGCATCCTACATAGAATTATTATTTTTCATCACCCTGAATATATTACATAATATCAAGTAATATTTTTAAAAAATAATAATAACTTAATTTTCTCCAGACCTACCCTGCCAAGCATGTACATTATGATTCCTCAGTGCCCTAGGCTGTTCTTTCAAAACACTTAGTCTCAAGTTATTGACTCCCTCAGCACTAGCCCTTCTGCCACTTAGGTGATCTCTTATTCCTTGACGAAAAGAACGGATCTCCTCTTGGAGTCATTGCCTTAGTGAAGGAGGCCTCAATCGAGCACGAGTTCTTGGTGGAGGAACATTTTAGTGTCTTTGTACTCTAGAAGGACCTGCCTGTTGACTCTGCTCTGGCCTCCTTGGTGGGATCATGTCTTTTTTCTTCAATACTTTTTGGTCTTTGACAGTAAAGGCTGTTGGTTGGAAGACAATTTTTTGCGGGTCCGTACAACTATTTTTGGTACAAGTGGCTGTAGACTTTTCATTGTATCAAGTACATAATACAATGAAAAGGCGCTGTCACACTAGCATATTTTTCGTCGTTTTTTTCGTCAATTTTAAAAAATTGTCAATTTTTGGAGTCACGCTAACGCTTAACCGCCAGGAGCCATCGGCTTAGAATTGCTATACTCGCCTCGCAGTTGTAAACAAAGGCGCCGAGCATGCGATAGTGCGCAGCGATACTAAACTTTGTTTTAGCAGATGATGAGCGTAACAAGAAAAAGTAAGAAAATGTTCTCAATCAAATATTCCTCCGAAGGGCGTGTGTCAATGCAAGAGAATTGGCACAGTCCATTGTGTTTCAAAGTTGAAGGAGAAATGACGCGCTCTGCGGCTGACGGATGTAAACAATTAAATCGCACACTTAAAGCAATTTTTAATTATTGAAATCAAATTTAGATTTGCATATTTATATTTGTTAATTTCACAATATTTATAAGAAAAATAAGATTCATTAAATTTTATAGTAATTAATAATTTTAAACAAATACAAACATTTTAAAATATAGTTCTTGATTTGAGTCCGCTTGGCTTAAAAGACGACGGAAATGTTTTCACGCGGGAACTTGGAATTATCGTCTGATTAAAAAACGACAATTCGCTCAAAAATTGGCAATTTTTCAGAAAATTGACAGAAAAGTGCTAGTGTGACAGCGCCTTTACAGTATCACTCGAACAAAACAAGCCGTCACGTTCACAGAGCGACTCCGTACCTCTGTGGTTTGTTTACAATCAGGAAACAAGTCTTTCAGGAAGAATTACAATGGATAGGAACTTTATGAAGGCTCAACTTACAGGATTGTTTTCTAGTCGTGTGGACGATGACGAGGATTTTTAGGACAATACAGCACTACATGCAGCAAATTTCGTTTACTTGGTCACTGAAATAGATATGCATAGGTAGGATTGATATTTGAGTCGGCGGGAAACTTCTTTATTTACCATTATCCATCCATGAATCTCATGTAAAGCTTGATTTACTCATAGCATTATGTAATTATTTCAAGGTTTAGTCAAATCATAGTAATAAATTAATTTTATGGCATCCAAGTCTAGGAAAGGCATATAAAACTACGGAAGCAAATAATGTACTGAGATCATTATGGAAACCAAAAAGCTGTGTAATAGAATATCAATATATAACTAGAGGGAAAGAAAACAATACTATGAAATTAGAGTAATTAGTTATTTAGCATAGGACTATAGTTAATGGCATGACCTAAACTCTTTTTGCTCTAGAGAAGACCATCAAATTTTCATCTCATTTACTCTGTCATTTACATTAGTTTTAGAAAATTAAATCATTCAGTCTTGTTTCTTGTAATATGATAGGGCCTGACATCTCCGAGTCACACGTGTGTCGTTCAACAAAATTTGATCAGATGTTATTGAATATCATGGCGCACATCCTCCTGGCAGAGTCCTTACACATGGTCCAAAGAAATCCCCGTATATGACACTGCGTTATTTAGGTAATACGGGTACATATAGGAAAATAAGGCAGTTATTTGGAGTATCTGAATCAAATGCTCACAATTCAATTCAAAGAATAACTGTCATTTTGTGCAAAGCAGCTAAGAAGTACATTATATGGCCTGACAGTGAGAGAGTTGTGGAGTGTGAGGAGTTCAAACAATCGTCTGGACTGAAAGGAGTGTTGGGTGCATTGGGTGGTTGCCATATCAAAATTAAGGCACCGGAAAACAGAGTGATTTTATAAGCAGAAAATTGTATTATAGTGTGAATTTGATGGCCATATCATGTAAATACAGTTTCCCTGGGAGAACACATGACTTTTTTTTCTTTTTTTTTTTTTTCATTATAAAAGTCTTTGGTGTGATATTGAATCTGGAAATGCACGAGACTGGTTTCCATCGGAATACCACCATATTTTCGGTGATTCTGCTTTTGCCTTACATACACATATTAAAGAGTCATACAAGTGTAATGAAAGAACTCCATAAAGACTCTACCAAGAAAAATCAATAAAAAACACACCAACACAAGACTGGTTACTGGGAATGCATTCGTATTTCTGAAAGGCAGATTTCGCAGGTTGAAATTCATGACCTTATACGTATACCTGTGATTTTAGCTTTTTGTGAAGGTCAAAACATAGCTTTAAATCATGCCTCAGAACAAACAATGTTAATGGCAGAAGGGATAATGCTAAGGGAATTAGCTGAGGATGTACATGAAATTGAACTGCTTGTGAAAATGTGAGGTTAGAAAATAATATGTACAATCAGATTATTTTGCAATTTTAGTTTCTTCAAGATCAACTAATATTGATGTAGATTTGATTTACTAAAGTTTTTCATTTTATTTCATTGCCATCCTCTCCTTAGCTGTGAGGGAAGTACCATTGGCAAAGCAGTAAGGTTTAATTTGTTTGTTATACTATTATATCTTATTCAAATGAAAAAAAGTAATATCATCTGTTTGAGGAATTATGAGAATCAGGTATGGACTACAGAAAAGATGAAAAAATGGAGATGGTACTATCTGGCATTATGAAAATATTGCTTGGATATCATATATGGACAAATAATATGAAATCTATAATGGCTGTCATGGAGGTATACGCCACATAACGCCACTGTAAAATGTGAAAAAAAAATCACATAGCAACACCTACTACTCACTTTGCAGTGCGAAAATTGCATCCTATCGATGGAACTACAAAAAACATTAATTGTAAATTTTGCCAATTTTACTGTAGACACAAGTTTTGTCTTTGGTAGAATCAGTGATATAAAAGTGATGTAAATATGTTAAACAGTCTGATGCAGCCCCTCTGGCATGTAAGATTAATGCTTGACTAAGCCCTTTACTCAATAGAAGCTCAGCCAGTTTGGATAGATGCTTTGACATCTTACCCTGGCTTTTTGCAGGGCTTGTACACTGTTCTACAAATTAACTTTAATCAATCAATCTATTTCTATCCTTATCTATTTCTTTCTCTCTCTCTCTCTCTCTCTCTCTCTCTCTCTCTCTCTCTCTCTCTCTCTCTCTCTCTCTCTCTCTCTCTCTCTCTCTCTCTCTCTCTCTCTCTCTATATATATATATATATATATATATATATATATATATATATATGTATGTATATATATATATATATATATATATATATATATATGTATGTATGTATATATATACATATTGTAGTGAATATCCTTTAAAAATATTTATTTTTGAGTCTTATCTACGGGTTCCACGTGCCGCATTTGATTTGCACGCCATCCATGCGTGCGAGCTGCTGTGCGCGAGACGAAGATGCAGCAGTATTTCCAGTGCCCACGAGAAGCTGTTGATTAAGAGAAGCTGCCTCGTTTTATGTCATGAAGCCCCCGGGAGGTGGAGTTGTATATAGGAGTTATCTGCAGTAAAAGTGTCGTATTGTAGTGATTTAAATTTACATTAGTAATTCCAAAACTTGGTACTGCCCCCTAGATTTCTGTTCTGTCCCTCGCAAGGAGCGTTAAGTCGGGGTGACCAACGTGGCTCTTGCTAGTTTTAACGTCATCTTTGTTTATTTTATGTAAGGTATCTTAATAAGTTTTAATAAGTTATATGTCCTTCATTCTTTTATTTCGTATATGCACGTTTTTATGTGCCTTTTATTTCGTTTTACTTTTGAATGATTTTATAATTATCCTTTACTTTTGCACTTTTAATGTTCGTATGGTATTTTATAGCTTTATTTGTTTAGTTTTTAACTTCGAGTTTGTAAGGTCCAGCTAATAAGAAGTATTTAAAGGGTTTTATTTGTTTTGTGTTTTTTTTTTTTTTTTTATAAAACTGAACCAGAGGCTAGGCAATCGCCTCTGGCGTTTGCCATTGTTGACATCGTCGCCATATTTGTAAGAAAACAGGCAGATACTCTTTTTACGTGCTATCCTCTGGATTTGCACTGCAAGGCCCACCTTACCCTCCAGTTTGTTAAAGTTAATAAGTAGAGTGTGATTGTGGGTTACAAGGGAAAAAGGCGGATTTTATGTGAAGAATAATGCTTTGTTTTAATAGTAATTAAACTTGTTATGCTGGACCGTTTTTAGTGCTTATTTTTATTTCATTTTGGTATTGCTTATTTTTTTCAGTTTTACTTTTGTGCTTTTTGTTCAGTTTTAGTATTGCTCTTTTATGTTCAGTTGCTTTTATGTCAGTTCTGATTTCTGTTCTTTCATGTTTTTGTTTGATCATTTTTATTTAATGAGTGTAGAAATTTTATTTTGCTTTTTTAACATAACACGTTCTAGCTATATTGGTCCTATCAATTCAGTTAAATTCAATATTATGAGATGGGTATTAGTGAAACACGACAGTATCACTCGAACAAAACCAGCCGTCACGTTCACAGAGCGACTCCGTACCTCTGTGGTTTGTTTACAATCAGGAAACAAGTCTTTCAGGAAGAATTACAATGGATAGGAACTTTATGAAGGCTCAACTTACAGCATTGTTTTCTAGTCGTGTGGACGATGACGAGGATTTTCAGGACAATACAGCACTACATGCAGCAAATTTCGTTTACTTGGTCACCTAAATAGATGAGCACAGGTAGGATTGATATTTGAGTCGGCGGGAAATTTGTTTATTTACCATTATCTATCCATGAATTTCATGTAAAGCTAGATTTACTCATAACATTATGTAATTATTACAAGGTTTAATCAAATAGTTTTATGGCATCCAAGTCTAGGAAAAGCATATAAAACTGAGGAAGCATATGATGTACTGAGATCATTATTGAAAGCAAAAAGCTGTGCAATAGAATATCAATATATAACGAGGGAAAGAAAACAATACCACAAAGTTAGAGTAATTAGTTATTTAGTATAGGACTGTATCTAATGACGTCATGACCTAAACTCTTTTTGCTCTAGAGAAAACCATCAAATTTTCATCTCCTGTAACTCTGTCCTTTATAGTAGTTTTAGAAAATATAATAATTCATTGTCTTGTTTCTTGTAGTATAATAGGGCCTGAAGATAAACAGGAAATTACTGGGGAAACAAAAATCAATTACAACATTTATGCTAATATCTTGCAAATATAGATTCATGTGTATCAAGTATGAGGCACTGTAAACTTCCTCTTTATAGCCGTCTGGTAGCTCAGTGGACAGCGTGTCGACTTCACATCCCCGTGGTCGGCAGATAGAGCCTCGTCCAAGCTTGTTAGCTTCCACTGTCACCTGGCAGTTACTGACGTAGCTGGGCACTGCGTTGGGTAAGGACCAAGCTCAGCGCAAATCTGGCTTACCCTTATCCTTCCTCTTCATGGGTGTTACGAGGTTTCATGAGAGAGGGTGGATAGTCTACTGATGGCAATCATTGTGGCCTCCAAGTCTTGGCACGTTGTGAAAAAAAAACGAATTTTCATTACTAATGTTCAAGCATAACAAAATTTACACTGAAGATTTGTGATAGAGGTTGAGTGGGGTGGATCTTCATGATGCTGTGCCACTTTAATTGCTGACAATATTGACGTTTTCTGTGGAACGATAATACAATATGTAAATTCTGAAACTGGTAACAGATTATTTGATACACAAGTGTTGGTGATTTTTTGCTTTTTGCTTAATAGAAGGCTGCATCAGTGTCTATCGGGAAAACTCGTATTGAGATTACTGTTTTAGTACTAAAATAGACCAGTTATTGAATAGTAATCAGCTCAAGTTAAGTTGTAAAAAAAAATTCTGTTATATGTCAAAAAAAAAAAATGGATGGTCAAGTATACAGCTATTACAAATGTAGTGTTTGTATAATTATATAACTACTAATTGAAATATGCAATTTAATCATTAAAAATAATCATTAAAAAATAATTCTAACAGAAACTCTTTTCTAGTACTTGCAGGACAGAACATGTACATCAGGGTGGCCATGAAGAGGTCCTTGATAATATGGAAGAAAAGGACTACTTCAGACATCTCCGAGTCACATGTGTGTCTTTAAACAAAATTTGATCAGATGTTATTGAATATCATGGCGCACATCCTCCTGGCAGAGTCCTTACACATGGTCCAAAGAAATCCCCGTATATGACACTGCGTTATTTAGGTAATACGGGTACATGTCGGAAATTAGCCAGTTATTTCGAGTATCTGAATCAAATACTCACAATTCAATTCAAAGAATAACTGTCATTTTGTGCAAAGCAGCTAAGAAGTACATTATATGGCCTGGGAGTGAGAGAGTTGTGGAGTGTGAGGAGTTCAAACAGTCGTCTGAACTGAAAGGAGTGTTGGGTGCATTGGGTGGTTGCCATATCAGAATTAAGGCACCGGAAAACAGTGATTTTATAAGCAGAAAATTGGAACATAGTGTGAATTTGATGGCCATAGCAAGTAAATACAGGTTTCCCTGGGAGAACACATGAAAGGTTTTTTTTTTTTTTTTTTTCATTATACAAGTCTTTGGTGTGATATTAAATCTGGAAATGCACGAGACTGGTTTCCATCGGAACACCACCATATTTTCGGTGATTCTGCCTTTGCCTTACATACACATATTAAAGTGTCATACAAGAGTAATGAAGGAACTCCATAAAGACTCTACCAAGAAAAATCAATACAAAACACTCCAACACAAAAGTGGCTACTGGGAATGTATTTGAATTTCTGAAAGGCAGATTTCGCAGGTTGAAATTCATGACCTTAAATGTGTACCCGATGTGATTTTAGCTTTTTATTCAGGGCAAAGCATAGCTTTAAATCATGCCTCAGAACAAACAATGTTAATGGCAGAAATGATAATGGTAAGGGAATTAGCTGAGGAAGTAGATATTAAATTACCCAACTGGGTTTTCTATAAGAGAAAATATGGTTAGACAATTGAACTGCCTGTGAATATGTGAGGTTAGTAAATAATGTGTACAATCAGATTATTTTAGTTTCTTCAAGATAAGTAAAATTGATGTAGATTTGATTCACTAAAGTTTTTCATTTTGGTCTCCAAAACCAAGTGATATAACAGTAAAATCTAATTCACTCTAATATTCCTTAATATTTTAGTTTCACCAAAATCAAGTGATATTGAAGTAAAATATAATTCATTTAGAATCCCTACTTACACTATAAGTACATAATGTGCAAAGCAGTATGGCTGTGACACTCATGCGGTGAATTCTGTATTAAGGATCCTGTTTTTTACTTCTTTAACACTGTACATTTTAGAATAATCATCTTATGCCAAATAAAGATTTCAAGCTATTCTGAGAATCCATTATTTTCCACATTCATTGTATATTGAGACCATGACATTAAAAGTTGCAAAATTTATTTGCAAAAAGACATTGAATACATAATATCTAAAGCACTCACATATAAGAGAGAAAAGAAAAATACATATACATAAATATATATAAATATAATAAATGTATATATATGCTAAATTACAAACCTATCACGAAATAGAAATTAAAAGATTATTAAATCAAAATCAAATATAATTTGTTTACGCATGTATGAAATTAAATATTCCGTATATTAATAAATGATGTTTTAAAACGGTTTTAAATTAAACACATAATTTATATACATGCATGCAAAGAACTATTCTTTTGTAGCATCCTACATAGAATTATTATTTTTCATCACCCTGAATATTTAACATAATATCAAGTAATATGTTTAAATAATAATAATAATACCTTAATCTTCTCCAGACCTATCCTGCCAAGCATGTACATTATGATTCCTCATTGCCCTAAGGTGTTCCTTCAAAACACTTAGTCTCAAGTTATTGACTCCCTCAGCGCTAGTCCTTCTGCCACTTAGGTGATCTCTTATTCCTCGACGAAAAGAACGGATCTTCTCTTGGAGTCATTGCCTTAGTGAAGGAGGCCTCAATCGAGCACGAGTTCTTGGTGGAGGAACATTTTAGTGTCTTTGTACTCTAGAAGGACCTGCCTGTTGACTCTGCTCTGGCCTCCTTGGTGGGATCATGTCTTTTTCTTCAATACTTTTTAGTCTTTGACAGTAAAGAATGTTGACTGGAAGACAAATTTTTGCGGGTCCGTACAACTACTTTTTGGAGGCACGCAGTCACACTAGCGCTAAACCGCCAGGAGCCATCGGCTTAGTAATGCGTTACTGTCCTCGCAGTTGTAAACAAAGGCGCCGAGCAAACGATAGTGCGCAGCGATACTAAACTTTGTTTTAGCAGATGATGAGCGTAACAAGAAAAAGCAAGAAAATGTTCTCAATCAAATATTCCTCCGAAGGGCGTGTCCATGCAAGAGAATTGGCACAGTCCATTGTGTTTCAAAGCTGGAGGAGAAATGGAGCGCTCTGCGGCTGACGGATGTAAACAATTAAATCGAACACTTAAAACAGTGTTTAATTATTGAAATAAAATTTAGATTTGCATATTTATATTTGTTAATTTCACAATATTTATAAGAAAAATAAGATTCATGAAATTTTATCATAATTAATAATTTTAAACAAATACAAACATTTTAAAATATAGTTCTTGATTTGAGTCCGCTTGACTTAAAAGACGACGGAAATGTTTTCACGCGGGAACTTGGAATTATCGTCCGACTAGGAAAACGACAATTCGCTCAAAAATTGACAATTTTTCAGAAAATTGACGGAAAAGTGCTAGTGTGACAGCGCCTTTACAGTATCACTCGAACAAAACAAGCCGTCACGTTCACAGAGCGACTCCGTACCTCTGTGGTTTGTTTACAATCAGTAAACAAGTCTTTCAAGAAGTATTACAATGGATAGAAACTTTATGAAGGCTCAACTTACAGGATTGTTTTCTAGTCGTGTGGACGATGACGAGGATTTTTAGGACAATACAGCACTACATTCAGCAAATTTCGTTTACTTGGTCACCGAAATAGATGAGCACAGGTAGGATTGATATTTGAGTCGGCGGGAAACTTCTTTATTTACCATTATCTATCCATGAGTCTCATGTAAAGCTAGATTTACTCATAGCATTATGTTATCATTACAAGGTCTAATCAAATCATAGTAATAAATTAGTTTCATGGCATCCAAGTCTAGGAAAGGCATATAAAACTGAGAAAGCATATACTGTACCGAGATCATTATGGAAACCAAAAAGCTGTGTAATAGAATCAATATATAACTAGAGGGAAGGAAAACAATGCCATAAAGTTAGAGTAATTAGTTATTTAGCATAGGACTATATTTAATGACGACATGACCTAAACTCTTTTTGCTCTAGAGAAAACCATCAAATTTTCAACTCATTTACTCTGTCCTTTACATTAGTTTTAGAAAGTAGAATTATTAATTGTCTTGTTTCTTGTAATATTATATGGCCTGACATCTCCGAGTCACACGTGTGTCTTTCAACAAAATTTGATCAGAAGTTATTGAATATCATGGCGCACATCCTCCTGGCAGAGTCCTTACACATGGTCCAAAGAAATCCCCGTATATGACACTGCGTTATTTAGGTAATACGGGTACATATCGGAAATTAGCCAGTTATTTGGAGTATCTGAATCAAATGCTCACAATTCAATTCAAAGAACAATTGTCATTTTGTGTAAAGTAGCTAAGAAGTACATTATATGGCCTGGCAGTGAGAGAGTTGTGGAGTGTGGAGTTCAAACAGTCGTCTGGACTGAAAGGAGTGTTGGGTGCATTGGGTGGTTGCCATATCAGAATTAACGCACCGGAAAACAGTGATTTTATAAGCAGAAAATTGGAACATAGTGTGAATTTGATGGCCATAGCATGTAAATACAGGTTTCCCTGGGAGAACACATGAAAGGTTTTTTTTTTTTTTTTTCATTATACAAGTCTTTGGTGTGATATTAAATCTGGAAATGCACGAGACTGGTTTCCATCGGAACACCACCATATTTTCGGTGATTCTGCCTTTGCCTTACATACACATATTAAAGTGTCATACAAGAGTAATGAAGGAACTCCATAAAGACTCTACCAAGAAAAATCAATACAAAACACTCCAACACAAAAGTGGTTACTGGGAATGCATTTGTATTTCTGAAAGGCAGATTTCGCAGGTTGAAATTCATGACCTTAAACGTATACCTGGTGTGATTTTAGCTTTTTATGCAGGGCAAAACGTAGCTTTAAATCATGCCTCAGAACAAACAATGTTAATGGCAGAAATGATAATGGTAAGGGAATTAGCTAAGGATGTAGATGTTAAATTACCCAACTGGATTTTCTATAAGAGAAAATATGGTTAGACAATTGAACTGCCTGTGAATATGTGAGGTTAGTAAGTAATGTGTACAATCAGATTATTTTGCAATTTTAGTTTCTTCAAAACTAAGTAATATTGATGTAGATTTGATTCACTAAAGTTTTTAATTTTGGTCTCCAAAACCAAGTGATATAACAGTAAAATCTAATTCACTCTAATATTCCTAAATATTTTAGTTTCACCAAAATCAAGTGATATTGAAGTAAAATATAATTCATTTAGAATCCCTACTTACACTATAAGTACATAATGTGCAAAGCAGTATGGCTGTGACACTCATGCGGTGAATTCTGTATTAAGGATCCTGTTTTTTACTTCTTTAACACTGTATATTTCAGAATAATCATCTTATGCCAAATAAAGATTTCAAGCTATTCTGAGAATGCATTATTTTCCAATTCAATTTATATTGAAGCCATGACGACATTAAAAGTTACAAAATTAATTTGCAAAAAGACATTGAATAAAAAATATTTAAAGTACTCACATAAAAAAGAAAAAAGAAAAATACATATACATACATATATATAAATATATTAAATGTATATATGCTAAATTACAAACCTATCACGAAATATAAATTAAAAGATTATTAAATCAAAATGAAATATAATTTGTTTACGTATGTATAAAATTAAATATTCCGTTTATTAATGAATAATGTTTTAAAACGGTTTTAAATTAAACACATAATTTATATACATGCATCCACAGAACTATTCTTTTGTAGCATCCTACATAGAATTATTATTTTTCATCACCCTGAATATTTTACATAATATCAAGTAATAAAAAAAAAATAATAATACCTTAATCTTCTCCAGACCTATCCTGCCAAGCATGTACATTATGATTCCTCATTGCCCTAAGGTGTTCCTTCAAAACACTTAGTCTCAAGTTATTGACTTCCTCAGCACAAGCCCTTCTGCCACTTGGGTGATCTCTTATTCCTTGACGAAAAGAACGGATCTCCTCTTGGAGTCATTGCCTAAGGGAAGGAGGCCTCAATCGAGCACGAGTTCTTGGTGGAGGAACATTTTAGTGTCTTTGTACTCTAGAAGGACCTGCCTGTTGACTCTGGCCTCCTTGGTGGGATCATGTCTTTTTCTTCAATACTTTTTGGTCTTTGACAGTAAAGGCTGTTGACTGGAAGACAAATTTTTGCGGATCCGTACAACTGCTTTTGGTACAAGTGGCTGTAGGCTTTTTATTGTATTAAGTGCATATTTTCTTGCATTTTTTCAAACACTGCCTTTTCATTTAAGGAAACCTCAACAAGTCTTGGATTATAAATTGGTCTTTCAAGTAAAAATGACATTTCATTATAATAAGCTGGTTCTCTACACCTTCCCTTATCAGTGCTTTTTCTTTTAGTAATATGATTTCTAAATCTGTATGTGAGCATACTCCATTTGCTTGATATATCTCCAGCCGTTATATCTGTGCGCTGAAACACAAATAAGAGAATACATATGAAACTGATGACATAATATAGGAAAATGATTTACATGAGAACTACATTTCAACAGCAATTATTTCATTTTGGGTTTATATCTTAAATTGTTGAAGGCATTACAAACTGTAACTATATTGCATTTATTATATTTCCCAGTGCTTCTGCTGCTTTCTCATATATTATTTTCTGAGGCTGATTCTTTTTAGTTAAATTCAAGATGGTGTTCTTTCATGAAGTTTATCAAATGTAGTGTGGTTTCTCTATTGAACTTCTAGAGAGAGAGAGACCCATGTAAACACATGAAATATTAAAAAAATAATTAATCAACCATTAATATAAAATTATTGGTCTAATTCTGTTTTGCTTGAACATTTGAACTGCTATCATGAGATCTCTCTTCTTCCTTCAAAGTGAGTTCTGTTGGATGAACATAACAAATTGTAACATGAACTGATCTATTACATAATGCACTAAATTACTAGATACTATAGGTATAGTATGATACTATATCATACTATATTTACAAAGGGGTATTACTCATTTACATTACCTACAGACATATCTCACCTTGGGAATCTGACTGGGTATCCGAATTATCAGGATAAAAGTCAGGATCATCTGCTATTCCTTCTGTAAATAACAATAACGAAACCATATAAATGCAATATATATTCGGTATATTATCGACACAAAGTTTATTAGATATATCATGTATAACATACCTAAATATTAGACACAAACATGAGTTAGACAGATATAAATATAGATATATTATATATATGTATGTTTTGAAGTCCTATAATAGAAAAAGAATTATGCCTCATATTGGCTTTTATATAACACACAAGGAACACATTACCTTGTAAATAGCTGTCAGACTCTGAACTTGTATCTAGTTAATTGAATACTTTCACAAGAGGTTCAGAACCACCAACACTTTGGCATGCCATTCAATACATTGATTTGAATCTTCCTCTGTTAAAAACACTTTTGTGCATATAGAACAGTCAGGCTTAGGACAGATTCTGTCAAATAATGTGATTTCATTTAATAGGTAATCATATTACTTTGTTTTATTTATTCATATTAACATACGAAAGTAACTGTGCTATTGCATTGCATTCTATACCAGATCAATTAAACATAATCATTCTAGGTCCTCCATTTCTGTGTATTCATCACTAGTAAGTAGTGGTGGCTTGATTTTATATTCATAGTTATGATATGAAATAAAATAAAAAGTTCCCATTTAACAGTCTTCCCACCAGGATACCCGTGATAAGGATAATTACTCTGCATAGTAGAAATAGTATGGAAAATATATTTTACAAGACGCCACACTACTGTACTTGCTAAAATCTAAGGGTTAACTGAACTATACTCAGCTAATTTACTGCTTCTTCATGAGTAACTTCCATTGTTTTTGTTGACATGTTAGCGTGACGCTGTATGGAAGGCAAGAAAAATGGTGAAATATTTATCATTCTATAGCTTTGTTTGAAGAGATCGCTCGCTGTCTATCGAACTGTAAATAAATTCGAACGTATTGATCTGTCTGTGACTGTACTTTAATCAATAGACTTTAATTCGCTGTTTGTTGTTGGAAAAACTATAGAAATGCATTAAGTTCATTTATTGTTATCGTAAATATATTTTCTGAATTTAATATAAGTCAAATTAACTTTCTTATGAGTTTAATAGTAAATGCAATTCAATCTAAAGGATTGAAACAATTATTTATCACCCATTTATCAACGGTACCTTATGTTGAAAATACCCGAACTAATTCAAGTCTGCCAGTGAAGCACCAGTTTAAGGAATTTTTCTGATCTGAATATTTTGATGATATAACAACGGGTTTTATGGATCATAATTTATTGCCACGCAATAGTCTAAGGCAGTGTTTCCCAAACCCGTGGTCGCGACCCAAATAAGGGTCGCGAGGGTTTTTCTGAGGGTCGCGGACGGTCTCCGAAAAAAACATAATTATGATATTACATTACGTTACATACGATTATTTATCGATTTATTGTATTTTAATTTTATCGTCACTTGATTCCCAGTCATTGTGGGATCTCTTCTCCTTTATTATAATCTCTAGCTGTTATAACAGTAAATAATGTGGTGTAGGCTACATATTGTATCGATGTATTATTCATCTTTATATTAAAAACTTGTAATTAACAAATTGATTTATTGTTTTCTTCTTTCCAGGTCTGAACTCTAAAAATGGCCCAACGCAAAACACAATTGGAGTATAAGCCTGAGTTCTTGAAATATGGCTTCACTGAGATGAGAGAACGATCTGGGAACGTCCGACCCCAGTGTGTTCAGTGCCTGCAAGTCCTCGCCAATGAATCTATGAAGGAAAATAAATTGAAGCGTCATCTGCACTCAGTTCATCCAAAGTTTGTTGAAAAACCACTGAGTTACTGGAAGGACAAGGAAGAACAAACAAAACGAAGTCGGATTGATGCTCCCTCGAGTACGGCTTTTTCTCTGGAGAAAGCTTCTTTGGCGTCCTTTGAAGTGGCATGGATAATTGCAAGATGCAAAAAGCCTCATAACATTGGAGAGGAGCTGGTAAAGCCAGCAGCAGTGGCAATGGTAAAGACTATTGGTGGAGCAGATATTGCCAAGAAGGTTGAATCGGTACCACTTTCCGACAATAGCATTAAACGTAGAATTGATCTCATTTCAGAAGATATTTTGGCTCAACTGATTGTGGCACTGAAAAAAGCAGGAACATTTTCTTTGCAGACGGATGAGTCTGTGGATATTGCAGGTAACCCTCAACTGATGGTTTTTGTAAGGTACAAGGGAGAAGATGACATTCAGGAAGAATTTCTCTTCTGTAATGCCCTGTCAACTACCACCACTGGAGAAGACATCTTTAATATGATGAACAATTTTTTAAAGAAACATGATCTAAACTGGTTGAATTGTTTGGCAGTGTGCACCGATGGAGCTCTATCAATGATGGGAAGTCGTCTGGGTTTTGTTACTCGCATTAAAGCAGAAAACCCTGATGTCATAATAATTCACTGTTTTTTACATCGAGAAAACCTTGCTTCTCATCGCTTGCAACCAGACCTCCATGCAGTTTTAAATGATGCCATCCAAATTGTGAATTTTGTCAAGGCTAGGGCTTTAAACTCACGTATTTTCCATAAAATGTGTGAAGAGATGGGATCACATCACCAAGACTTGCTGTTCCACTCTGATGTCCGTTGGCTATCTCGGGGAAAGATTCTTGGAAGAGTTATTGAACTAAAAACTGAAATTGAAATATTTCTGCGTGAGAAAAAGCATGCACTTGCAGACTGCTTTAAAAACGTTGCTTGGCTGGCAAAGCTTGCTTATTTGGGCGACATCTTCATGCACCTGAATGAACTGAATTCAGACATGCAGGGCCGAAATCATACGATGGTGGACATTGGTGAAAAAATTGTCTCATTCAAGAAAAAAATTGCTCTTTGGAGAGAAAAGTTGGCCAGAGGAAAAACTGCAGCCTTTCCAGAACTAAGTGCTGTGCTGGAAGATTCATCAGAAATATCCCTTGTTGACATCAAAAATATTTTTGAAGATCATCTGAAGAACCTTCAAGAAGAAATGGACAGGTATTTTCCAGAAAATGTCGACCTCAAGAAGCATAGCTGGATCAGGAATGTTTTCAGTGTGAACGTCAGTGAAGTTGGTGAGGATATCCCAGGGTTTCAAGAGGAACTTATAGACCTCCAGGAAAATCAAGTGCAGAAACAACACTTTGAAAACCTCCAGTATTCAAAATTTTGGACCCAACTCAAGGATAAGCCCATTCTGACTCGGGAGGCTGAAAAAGCTCTTCTCCCTTTTCCAACAACATATCTCTGTGAACAAGGGTTTTCAAGCCTTGTTACGATCAAGACTAAAGCAAGGAACCGCTTGGATCCCCAGCATGACTTGCGTTGTGCTCTAACAATCAACATAAAGCCCAACTTAGAGGATCTCACTCACAAAATGAAGCAGTTCCACGGTAGCCACTGAGAAAACATTTTTGGTTTTGTGACTTGACTACCAAATCATGTAATAAACTTAGTCTCATTTTCATGAAAATTTGTTTTTTCAATTGCTCCTATTTAAAGTTGATTGAAAATCATTGTGTTAGTAATATAAATTTACTCAATAAAACTATATACAATTATAAATAAGTGTAACATATCAAAATTATTGGTGACTAGCACTACATGTACGTACACTCATTTAGGGTCGCCGGGCCAGGCCAAGATTGTATTTAGGGTCACGACCAAAAAAGTTTGGGAACCACTGGTCTAAGGGATGTATAAGAGTATTTCCGCCAAGAAATACGTATAAAGTAATTTTAAAATACGTAAGATTCACACCTTGTCTTAACTTTCCCTGGGTGACCTGGGTTCAAATAGCCGACCTTCTTCCAAGAAGGGCAGGAGATACCCCGGGATTGGGTTATTCTCTCCCCTCTTATATTTTGTGACTTTCGTTTTGGATCTACTGTGTTAGAGCCTGAAGGTCGTGAGAAGGTAACTATAAGTGGCAATGTATTGCTCGAGAGGAGTTTATAATGGAGTCTGAGAGAACTTAAGTTGGTACTCACATTATTATTGAATTCTCCTTTATAGTTTTATAACTCGTAGAGCTATACAATTATAGTCCGCGTGCGAACGGAATATGTTTTGTCTTTTGTGAATTTGTTGTAGCATTTTTTTTTTTTTTTCTTTTAATCCTACTTTTCGCAAATCATCTTGTGAATCTGAAAATCTTATTATCAGTAATCTATTGACAACCCTATTTGTCTGCATTAACTTGATACGTGTCTGATACTAGCTTGCTTATTAAAAGTTCGATATTTTAAAAGGATAGTCTTAATTGAAATCTTTTACATGTGGTGAAATTCCCGTGCTTGTCCTCCACCCTCAGCTTATGTTATTACCATTCATTGTCTTACTGTATACACATCATACAGAAACACA
>BOPN01004927.1:72500-77500 GCA_017312705.2 Penaeus japonicus | reverse complement strand
AATCATAAGCTAAAATGAAAAACACAATATTTAAATTGTTAGTCTCCCCGAAATGAAAAAAAAAAAAAAAAAAAAAAAAACATGACCTCCATTAAAAGTAGTACGAAGTATATTATTTTCTAGAGACATTGCAAAAGACCCCCCCCCCCCCTTATCCCTAAGAAAAGACCAAAATAACCAAACTGCCACAACCCAAAAGCAAAACCGCAAGAGGAAATGCAGTCACACAAATGCAGCCACAGATATAAAAATCACAAATTGTTGCGTTGCCTGGTGTGATATTTCTCTATGAGTGTCTCGACTTGTGTGTATCTTGCGGAGACGAACCCGAGCCCGTGACACGCTTCGTTCATTTGCTTTTATCTGCTTTTGCTTTCTCACTCGTCTCTTGGCTTCCATTGCTTTCGTTTTCCTATCTTTGACTCTTCGTTTTATTTTTTTATTTTTTATTTATTTATTTATTATTTTTTTTTATTCATCTGGTTATCTGATCTATTTTCTCTTCTGTTTTCCTCTGTTTTTTTGTTTGTTTGTTTTCTACTACTCTGCTTTCTGTTTCTCTTATCTTTTTCTGCTTCTCTGCTTTTCTGATCATTGGTTTCCTCTTCTCATCTACCTCTTCTTCCCCTTCCCTTCCCCTTTCTATCGCTTCTGCTTAACTGCTTTCTATGCTCTCTTTGTTTTTGTTTCTCGTTTATCTTCCTGCTTTCTATGCTTCTCCTCTGCTTCTGCTTCCTCTTCGCTTCTACTTTTGTCTTCTCCTTCGTCTTCCCGCTTTCCGTTGCTCTTTGCTTGGGTTTTGACAGTATCTATTCCGGCTAATTGATTTACGAGAGAATTTTGCGAAGAAATCTCTAACCAGATCTTCTCTCCTTGTTGCTATTGTCTTCTTCGGCGTCTTCTTCATCTTCTTCGTTTTCTTTTTCTTCTATTTCTTCTTCTTCCTCTCCTCCTTTTCCGTGTTTGTCTCCCCTTCCTTCTTTTTTTCTTCTTCTTCTCTTCATCGTCTTCCTCTTCTTCGTCTTGTTGTTCTCTTCCTTCTTCTTCTGTTTCTTTCTTCTTCGTCTTCTTTTCCTTCTTCTTCATATTCTTTTCTATATCCTCCTCCTCCTCCTCCTTATCCTCCTCTTCCTCCTCCTCTCCCTCCCCCCCTCCTCCCCCTCCTCCTCCTTCTCCTCCTCCTTCTTTTCCTCCTCCTCCTCCCCCTCCTCCTCCTCCTCCCCTTCCCCCCCTCCTCCTCCCCTCCCCTCCACCTCCTCCTCCTCCTCCCCTCCCCCTCCCCCTCCCCCTCCCCCTCCAACCCTCCCCCTCCCCCTCCTTCTCCTTCCTCTTCCTGTTCTAAAAAGGTGAAACCCTGTTGCGTGATGGCGTGTGTCTTGCGCGGCATCCTGATAAGTTATTTAGCTAAGCAGGTTGTGTTTGTGCCCCTGTCTGTCTGTCTGACTATCTGGTTGTGAATTCTCTTGTCCGTTCTCTCTGTCTATATCTATTCTCTGTCTATCTCTCTGTTCTTCTGTCTATCTATCTGTCTGTCTACCATTTATATATGTGTCAGTCTGTCTACCTATTTATATATCTATTTGTCTGTCTACATATTTATATATATATATATATATATATATATATATATATATATATGTCTGTCTGTCTGTCTCTCTCTCTCTCTCTATCTATCTATCTATCTATCTATCTATCTCTCCCCCCCCCCCTCTCTCTCTCTCTCTCTCTCTCTCTCTCTCTCTCTCTCTCTCTCTCTCTCTCTCTCTCTCTCTCTCTCTCTTTCTCTCTTCTCTCTCTCTCTCTCTCTCTCTCTCTCTCTCTCTCTCTCTCTCTCTCTCTCTCTCTCTCTCTCTCTCTCTCTCTCTCTCTCTCTCTCTCTCTTTTATTATCCCAAAATCTAACTATATTGTTTTCTCCAGTATCTACTATTCCAATTCACATTCCTATTCCATCTATATTTGCTTAAGCTCTCTCCATATAAAGCACCGATTCATATTGTTCATATCTTCCTATATGCATTACTTTTATCATATGTAGAGTCTATCTAGCAACATGCATATATCCATATCTAAGTTCGCGTATTTGTTCATGACATTTTGTAAGCGTGACATACCAACATACCACTTGTCAGATACCATGCGCTGACAAGTTAAAAAAAAAAAAAAAGGAAAAACGCGTAAATGTTTGCTTCAAAATTTATCTGCTGACACACATGATCTGAACCTCCTGTAAGAAACTAGGGATTATTAATGTTGCTTCTTTCATGTCTTGAAATGTTGCCATATATATAGCGCCCAATAGTTCCGATTCTGCTGAGAGTTCCCACTGCACCATATGTTCACTATAAGAAAATATACGATTATTATCCAACTTTCTCTTGCTCACAATTAAGCCAATCTATTGTATCTCTGCTCTGGTAATTGATACAACCTCTCTCTCTCTTTTACTTTTTTTTTCTATATCCTCCTTTCCCACTTTCTCTTTCCCTTTTTTTCTCTTTCTATCTTTTTATCCTTCTATTTTCTCTCTTTCTTTCTCTCTCTCTCTCTTTCTCTCTCTCTATCTATCTATCTATCTATCTATCTATCTAGTCTGTCTAGCTATCTATCTGTCTATATATATCTATCTATCAACCCATCTATCTTCATCTGCATGTTATTTGTATTTCCTTGTAGTCACCATACTTACGAAATATCTCAATACCATCAAATAAACATTATCCTCTCATAAGTAAACATTTTTTTTCCAAAACGCTTTGCCCAACGTTCTGCCTTCTGGCCATATGGAGAAAAAAACACATAAGATATTGCATTATTGAATAAGTTTTTTTTATGGAAACGGACCTCGCAAGGGAAGTCAAGATTATAAAATTTAAAAAGGCTATCAATGAATGGAATTTTCAGACTGTGAACATGTTGTGTAAGTGATGTTTAACTTTGACCTTTGACCTCTGATGTGATGAGAGAGTGATCGTGCAATTGCTAAGCGCAGAAATATCCTCAGTCTGGTTAAAGCGAGATGAGGATTCTGATAACCTACTTAGTCTAAACAATTCCCTTAATTAAGCATAATTTCTTCTCCAGGCATTCCCTTGCCATGGCGATGGTAGTTAATTAAGGAATGTCTTCAAAGCTGATCTCTAATTTTAAAAAAAAATTCTTAAAATCGGGTGATGAAATGATAAACGAGAGAGAGAGAGATTGAGCGTGTATGTGTGTGTGTGTGAGAGAGAGAGAGAATGAGAGATAATCACCATGTTTTTTTTCAACCTCTCTCTCTTTCTGTCTTTTTCTTTATCTCTCGTTCTCTCTCCCAAACTCTTTTTCTCTCTCTCTTTCTCTCTCTCTCTCTCTCCCTCTCTCTCTCTCTCTCTCTCTCTTTCTGTCTTTCCCCCCCTCTCTCTCTCATCCCCCCCTCTCTCTCTCTTTCTCTTTCTCTCTCGTTCTCTCTCTCTCTCTCTCTCTCTCTCTCTCTCTCTCTCTCTCTCTCTCTCTCTCTCTCTCTCTCTCTCTCTCCCCCTCTCTCTCTCTCTCTCTCTCTCTCTCTCTCTCTCTCTCTCTCTCTCTCTCTCTCTCTCTCTCTCTCTCTCTCTCTCTCTCTCTCTCTCTCTCTCTCTCTCTCTCTCTCTCTCTCTCTCTCTCCCCCCCTCTCTCTCTCTCTCTCTCTCTCTCTCTCTCTCTCTCTCTCTCTCTCTCTCTCTCTCTCTCTCTCTCTCTCTCTCTCTCTCTCTCTCTCTCTCTCTCTCTCTCTCTCTCTCTCTCTCTCTCTCTTTCTCTCCCTACCTCCGTCCCTCCCTTTACCTCCCTCCCTCCCTCCTCCTCCATCCCTCCCTCCCTCCCTTCCCTTCCTCCCTCTCTCCCTCCCTCCCTCCCTCCCTCCTCCCTTCCCTTCCTCCCACCCTTCCCTTCTTCCTTCCCTTCCCTTCCTCCGTCCCTCTCTTTCCTTCCTCCCTCCCTTCCCATCTTCCCTCCCTTCCTTTCCTCCGTCCCTCCCTTTACCTCCCTCCCTCCCTGCCTTCCTCCATCCCTCCCTCCCTCCCTTCCCTTCCTCCCTCCCGTCCCTTCCTTTACCTCCCTCCCTCCCTTCCCTTCCTCCCCTCCTTCCCCTTCCCTTCCTCCCACCCTTCCCTTCTTCCCTCCCTTCCCTTCCTCCTTCCTCCCTCCCTCCCTTCCTCTTCCTCCCTCCCTCCCTTCCCTCCCTCCCTCCCTTCCTCCCTCCCTCCCTTCCTCCCTCCCACCCTCCTCCTTCCTCCCTCCCGTCCCTCCCTTTACCTCCCTCCGTCCCTCCCTCCCTCCCTCCCTACCTCTTTCTCTCCGTCTATCCATCTATCTCTCGAGACACACTACGAAACTTTTTGAAAAGAGTAATACAGGCCAGACAGATTACCATTTGAAGAACTCGCGGTTGCTCAACGCCAGAAAATATGAGTTTGCAATCTCGGCGAAAGTAATGGCGAAAACTTGCAAATCAGAACGAAGGTTCCTGATGCAGCACATTTTTGAGTGCAACCGTCCCCCCGTATTTTTCTGAGCGTGGAATTTACCGCACGACATCCAGAAGCGTAAATGAAAATACATACGAGAAGGAAATCAAAGAAATAGAATTTAGGAAATGATTGCTGGTTGTGAATATAATGGTGATTAAAAAAAAAAGTAAAAAAAAAAAAATGTCAAAAGAAACCTTGATAACGAGAAATTGTACAAAAAAAAAAATGTTTATGAAAAATATAGGCCGTTTTCTGATTTTTTTTTGTGTGTGTGTTATATCAGAGGACATATAAATGATGATAGATAAAAATAAAATTGTCATATGAAAAGAATTATAATTAGGTAGCCACTTGCCCCTTTATTACCGAAGCTGAATAGCGCCTGAAAAATATATATCCATGTCATATTTCTAATGCACATTTAGCTAAATATGTTGTCTTCTTTATTGCAGTTTTGACCCTTGACATATTGACACGTAAATAAATTATTTTCATGAAATGTTTTAGGGATCAA
>BOPN01004927.1:0-5000 GCA_017312705.2 Penaeus japonicus | reverse complement strand
AAGAGGTGAAAAGAAAGGTGTGATTCTAAACGTTCCGAGTAGGTACGATGACATAGAAGTATAGTGGGAACTATGCCTCTCTCGCTCTCTCTGTTTCTTTTACTGTTTGACTTCATTTCTGCCCTCCTTCTCTCCCACTTCCTTTTTCTTCTCCCCTCCATCTCTCTCTCTCTCTCTCTATCTATCTATCTCTCGCTCGATCTCTGTCTATCTCCGTCTCTCTCATTCCCCTTTCGCTCTCTCTCTCTCTCTCTCTCTCTCTTTCTTTCTGTCTCTC
The DNA here is from genome assembly GCA_017312705.2 of Penaeus japonicus. NCBI lineage: Eukaryota > Metazoa > Arthropoda > Malacostraca > Decapoda > Penaeidae > Penaeus > Penaeus japonicus. The sequence continues at coordinate 4,723 of BOPN01004927.1, read as the reverse complement.
TCCGTCTCCGTCTCGCTCTCTTTGTCTCTCTCCTCCCTCTCCCATCTCCTCGCATTTTCTTCCTCTCTCCAACAGTCTATCTGTCTCTCTTCCTCTCTTTTTCACTCCTCCCCTTCTCTCTCAGTCCCTCTCTCTTTCTCTCTCAGTCCCTCTCTCTTTCTCCTATCAGCTTACAGTGCCTTGTGTCCATCTGTTTACCTCTAAACTACACAATCCCACCCCCTTCGCGCAACCACACGCATTCGCGCAAATTGCACACCGCACGGTTGCCATTTCCCCAAAACAATGTTGAAACTTGGCTCTCGGATGAGCCTCGAGGGACATCGCATGCTTTTGGAGATCGTCATTTTTTTTACATCAACTTTTATCTTCTTTTTTTTATTATAATCCATTTCCTTTTCTGGATTTATCTTCTTTCCTTATTTATCCTTATTTTTTGTTTTCTTATCGCATGCCTTTGGAGATCGTCATTTATTATTTACTAGTAACTTGTATTTTTTTTTATAATAATCCATTTCTTTTTCTGGATTCATTTTCTTTCCTTATTTATCCTTCTTTTTTTTCTTTTTTTCGGTCTTTTTCTTGATATCAGTTGAATCGATATGAATGACTCTGATGATGATAAGAGACGAATGGCAGGGTTTAATTGCTGGAATGACACTCCTTTGAGATGGTCAGTCTAGGCGGATGAAATCGCTGACCACTTCGGCAGGTTTCTGTGCTGTGGCTGAGTGAAAGGCCGTTTTCTTTAGCCTGTCAAGACATCTCTCTTTCTTTTGTAAATCTTTTGTTGTTTAAAGAAGAAACTCTTTTCTTTACTTTTTAGGATTTTTTTTCTAGGAATATATATATTTTATTATTATTACGATATGTGAGGAGACACACACACGCACACACACACACACACACACACACACACACACACACACACACACACACACACACACACACACACACACACAAACAAACAACAAAATAAACAAACACGCTGCCAAGACAAACAAACAAGAAACAAATGGAAACGAACAAAATCGCCGAACAAAAAATAATAATGAGATTTTGATAACCTTACTTTTTCAACGTTTTCTACCCGATATTTTTTTCGTAGCATATCCATACAGTCCACCAATATATCAATTTTGAAAAGCATATGGAAGAAATCTCGAACATTCAGCAACATAACGGCCGCTTTTGTGGTAGATGACACATCACATTTTCGAATACATAAACACAGTTTATTACAACGTTGACGCATTTCACATCATATCATTTTTTTTCTTTTCTAAATTCAAACAAACGCTAAAGTAAATAGATAAAGAAAAAGTTGCGATCATACCTGCATGCACAGTCTATACGCATACGGAAAGTGTAAACCACTAAAGTACACTCACAAACTCATTTACACTAATATAGGCCCCACACACGCAAACACTTATACCGAGACATACAAAGCACTTATTTAAGCCAAACCGCTACCACGTACACGTTCGTACACATGGAGGGGGGGGGCGGGGGATACACCATACAGTAGAAAGATGCTCCACAGTACACCGTATATAAATCAGCACAATCCTTCCGAACATATCTGAAGAAAACAACAATAGCCACGGAGAGGAAGTACGGTACACTAAATATGAGCTGCTTTCCACCTCGACTGTGCCGTACCGTAGAGCTGTACCTCCGCCACAGATGAAGGGAATAAGTTACCGCCCTATGTTGATATTTGCTCAGGGAAGGAACTCCGAGCTGGCTCAAGCAGGGAAAGCTTTGACTTCATTTGGTTGCGAGACGTTGCTGTGAGTTCGTATGTCGCTTGTGAAAGGCGGGGCGGGGGATTCTGAAGTTTGTGTGTACGTGAGTGTGTGTGTGTTTTTGTGTGTGTTTGTGTGGGTGTATTTGTCTGCTTGTGTGTGTGTGTGTGTGTATGTATGTGTGTGTGTGTTTCGGTGTGTCTTTGTGTGCTTGTGTGTGTGTTTGTGTGTGTGTGTTTCTGTATATGTGTTTCTGTGTGTATTTGTGTGTGTATGTGTGTGTGTTTGTACATGTGTTTATGTCTCTATATACTGTTATGTCTGCATATGTATCTATTACATAGAAATAAATACGGTAAAATTAGTCGCCAGAATTGCAGGATCATAACACTGTAGACCCGCAGAGTGAATCATATTTCAAGCGAAGAAATCACCAACGGTATTGACTTTTTTTCTCATTCGGTACCATCCGCCATCATCATTAAGCCTTCATTACACACCATTTAATACAACTTAACAGTCCTCGCGTTGGACTGCAATGTCATCACGGTCATGCAACGTCATCAAATGCAAATCTACTTAAAAAAAATAAATGAAAAATAAAACAGCTTAAAATGGACAACTAAAAGCATATTCCAAAAGACTAACGACCATTACAGACAAGAGTCGATAATGGACCTCAGCAATCCCATGTGGTGATAAAACCAGTCATTTAGGTCAGCCTCCACTTAGCAAAACGTAATTAACATTTTGACAAAAAAAAAAAAAAAAAAAAAAAAAACATTAGCATTTTGTCAAGAACGGCTTCATGGCCACACGGCTCTTCCAGCTGCGGCGCCGCGTGCGGGCAGCTGTTGGCAGCACCAAGCACAAGCAACACGTGTCCTCTGGTGCAGCATGGCCGTGTGACGTCATGGCGGTGTATGACAAATAAAAATTGGAAACAGAGGGAGAAGAGGACGGATGAATATATACAATGAAAACAGGGAAAAAAAGGATAAGATAAAACAAGGAAAATAACAGAAAAGAAAACAAAAATGCGTAACTAAGAAAGAGCATCAACAACAAAAAAATATATTTAAAAAAATGAAAAGAAAAAAGCCGGATGAAGAACATAAGAAACAAATAAACAAAAAAACAAGATATTGTATTAAGATAACGTCACATTATTTGCCTGTTAGCGCAAAAAAGGTCTCGTCAGATACTGCACGTTAAGTAGAGAACGTTCGGCCAAACAGGTAATATCAGCACCTGCAATGTAACATGCACTGCAAATGATGGTGCATGAATAGTGACTAAATCATTTTTGCTTATTTGTAGGTGTTTACAGTGACGGATATAGCTGGGCGGCCGTGCGAAAAGTGTATATATGTATATATAAATATATATATATATATATATATATATATATATATATATATATATATATATATATATATATATATACACACACATAGATTCCTGTGTATGTGTGCATATGTGTGTGTGTGTGTGTGTGTGTGTTTGTTTGTTTGTTTGTTTGTTTGTGTGTGCAATAAAAATGGTGCTATTATATGTTGCGGAATATAGGGCAACTTGGAAGGAAGATGACAACCATGTGGATAAGCTGGATATGTGGATGTCGATGTGGATCATGGGATGGGATGCACTTCGAGAAATTCATGGGAACTGTCCTATCGTGTCAATGAAGTCATGGACTTGTATGGTTCGGACACGTGGCTAGGCAAGACATGGGAAGTCCTCTGTGAATCTGTATTTGAGATGGACGTGGCATGGCAATGGAGCTGGGGCGACCTAAACAGAATTAGAGAGACAGGATATTAAGAGAGGGTTAGAGAGGGGCATGAGAGAAGGACGCTGAGGATAGAACTTAGCGGAGACGTGTTTGGAAATCAATCGACCCCAGGGGGGGCTGGAAAAATATTTAAGAGACAATGATAATTACACAGAAACAAACACACATACACACACACTCAAACATGCACACACACACACACACACACACACACACACAGTTTTGCAGCCACGTGGTGCTCGATCGCCCAAAAGTAAAATATATATTTTCTCAACATTCAGGAAGTGGTCTGGCGCGCTGCAAAAGGATTAGTATCAATATATATTTTTGTTTTTTTTCGATAGAACTGCCAACATGCATTCAATCACACCGCGTATGATTGGATGTGTTTTTCGGTGCGGAAGAACAGCCTCTTAGATTAGACAAAAGTTGATTATGGGAAGGATAACATTCAGGAAAAGGTCGCTTTCCTAAAGATATTATGTATATGCATATAAAAGTAACATTATGTACGTACATCTATATACCGTACATACATGTGTTAATATTTGGGTTAGGGGTTTGGAAAGATATCTGACGCTAATATAAAATGATATTTGATACTAAAATGATATTTAGCCCACACCCCATTTTTTGCTGTTGTTGTTAGATGATGTGAAAGTATATTTTTTTTTCATTTTTTACATTAACATACTGTAACACACTGGTGAGTTGAGGTGGGAAAAACATTTAGTATTTGTGAATGATTTTATAGCTATCTTGAAAACTCCTGTGACAGTACAATATATGAACTAGACTGGAACAGTAATGTATCTATTCTCTTACAATAATAAAAGAATCATTATCAAATTCACACCTGCCCTCTTCTTTGCATTGTCAGACAAAATTTCGTAATGTTCAATTTGTAAAATAACATGAAATGAAAACTTTATCTACAAAATGACCAATTAATTCGTCATTACATATCTTCTTGTGTAAATCAACCAATATTTCTCAGAAAACAAATAACAAATAAATACATATCTATCTATCTATCTATCTATCAATCTATCTATCTATCTATAAATATATATATATATATATATATATATATACACACACACACACACACACACACACACACACACACACACACACACACACACACACACACACACACACATATATATATAAATAT
>BOPN01004926.1:72478-74978 GCA_017312705.2 Penaeus japonicus | reverse complement strand
AGTTATGCCTCTCTTACGTACCGTTATGGATCTTACTGCACCGGGTTCTAAGACAAACTATTTTTCTCACTTCCTCAGGCGATTTATTATGATATCATAATGATAACCTGCAATGGACATGTGTCGATGATGGGGATAACAGGAGAGTTACTGACGGTTTGGAGGAGAAAAGGAGTGGTACCAACACCCCCCCCCTCTCCCCCTCTCAGACCTGAAATAAGGTTTCCGCTCGTTTCAGCACCTAAGGCGTTTGCGTGCTAGTAAACCACGGGGTTTCATAGATAAAAACATTTACCGAGTGAGTACGATCTGAGTTCATGGTTCATATAGGTTATCACTGTCTACGCGAGTACGATTGTGAGTGACCAGTGCTTTCTCAAAAGCAGTGTATTGAAATACTTTTCCCTTTTTGGTTTTCGCGATAGTTCTGTTCATTATATCAAACTTATTTTAATTTCTAGAAATTCACTCTTGGGCTGCCTGTTTACATTAAAGCTGATGAAATTGTGATTTCAATCTCTGACTTGATGCCAAAACATTTTATTTATCTATCTGTTTATCAAGCTGGTACTCTACATATATAACATTTCTTTCTGCTCGTTTTTCTCTCAACAAAATCACTTTTCTTTTAGAGTTTTATGCATAGCCGTCGGTGAGCTGTAATACATATGCTACATGGCCATAGAAATTTGTTACTTACATTTACATTGCAAATTCAGCATATCACACAGTTAAATAGAGTTACAAGAATTTGTTTTCATCATTCATTACAAAGTTTCTGTTAGATTGCTTGTTTCACAGACCCGCCAGTACACCCTGTGTGTATTTAAGTTTCGGGGTCACTGTACCATATTTCATCTACTTGTGTCTTGTGTAGAAGAATATTTCCTGGGAAAACTGGTCCTATTGTTTTAAGTTAGCCTTTAGGCCTTTGAAAACATAGATACGTCGTTCTCCTTGTAAGAGGTTTGAGATACCAGTAAAAGGTATTCCAGAGTCTATGTTCACTTTGCATGTTACATACTGATCTTGTTAGTCGATAAGCATGGTCAATCTTAGGGTTACCAACGTGCTATGGTATCCACACGAAATATGTAACGTACCATGTTGTGAAAACTGGCACTGTGGTACCATAGATTTATGCTAGAGTTTACACACCTGAAATTCTGCGAGATAAATGTGAAAGTTGAGGATATAATAACTTAAAAACACATCATGAGAGTGTGGAATAGATTTTACCGAATTCACGTCATAAAAAGACCACATTAAATTCAAAAAACAATTACGACCATCTTCCGACTACATATATATGGCAGATGGCAACCTTAAGAGATAATTACACGATGGATAATGACGTGTTGGAGTGACGGCATGGCGGAGGGCGGAGGAGCAGGTTGAGCGCGGGGCAGCCAGCGTCGGGCAGTGGAGTGGCGGCGGCGGTCAAGAAGAATGACGAGTGGATGAAAGTTGAGTGCGGAGGCGTGGCGGGATGATGACCGGAGCTCTCTCTCCCCCAAGCACTGCTGCTCAACGAGGTGACGCAACACCGAGAGAGCATCGTGTGGGTTCTTGCAGCAGTAACCCTCGATTCGTTTCCCAGAACGCTGTATCTTTCCAACAGCAAATGTACCTTGCCTTTTCTTTCTTTCATTTCTCTTCTTGATTTCCAGTGAATTCATTCACCAGGCATGATTGAGGAATTACTAAAGCATTGATCCTGACTTTGCTCTGATTGCTTTTCCTTGCGATGTAAACTGATTAGATAGCCCGTTGTTTAGATGATTCTCTTAACTTTGCTATTTAGTTATTAAGATAAAAATTATGAGAATTGGGTAGTAATGATATTAATGGCAAAAATACTTCCCGTAGTGGTGATTAGAATTGGTAAATTCATAAAGTACAGCAAGAGACGTGCAGAGGTATAATAAGACGGAAGGACATATCAAAAGAATGGACAAAGCATTAGACAAAAAGAGAATAACAGACAAACGGAAAAAATGAGTGAAGACAAATACCCAGAGAAAGAGAGATAACGGGGACAGAAAGGTAAATGGAGAGAAAAGCAGGGTACAAGACAAAGGGGGAAACGACAAACGCGAGAGAGGGGAAAATGTATATGGAGAGAAAGACAATGGGTGCTAGTGAGTCCGGCCACGATAAGCCTATGAACCAGTGTGTATATTCGGTATGCAAATAAAGTCATATTAAATTTGTGCTGACGTTAATGTACCCTCTTACAAATATGCATCCATGCATGCATATTCATATGTATTCAAATATGCATTGTTAGCAACAATTGGAGATGATGAGTGTCTACATCTGCTTGCAAGATATATAAGAACTGCTACAAAGGAGAGAATAAGCAAAATGAATACAGAAAGGATATGAGAAAGGAACTTTGCAACAGAAAAATTACTTTCAGCTTTCATATCGTTTCAGGGGAGGCTGTCATATTCTCTGTCTCTGTTTGTGTGTGTGTGTGTGTTTATATATATATATA
>BOPN01004926.1:42500-47668 GCA_017312705.2 Penaeus japonicus | reverse complement strand
TATATATATATATATATATATATATATACAGTGTGTGTTTTACTCATTTTGTTTTTTTTATTAGTTTTTATTTATGTAAATGTCTTTTCTTTATGTTTATGGAAATATAGTTGAGCATTTACTTTTGAGGATTTATATTGTTGATTATTTGGTAATACCAGAAGATTACAGTAGTATAGATACCAGCCCCTAATTTGATTGGCAGAGAAGTCAAAGCCAATCAGAGTCCCTCACTGGTGCAACATCATCCAATCAAGGCAGGGTCTTTGCTGTACATCTGACATGTGACCGGAACTGTGGATATTTAGCAGGTAGTATCCGAAGTGCATACTAAGTAGCCATACATCTAATATATATGCACTTGGGTAAATACTTATATCACTTTTGTTAATGCAGTTTAATACAGTATGTATTACAACAAGAATTAGTTTGTTTTAGGATTTTACAGACAGATAAGTACATTTGTGAAGATTTATTTCATTTTAGCATTGTTACCTTTATTGTACTTGTGATAAATGATGTATGTGATAAAATTTTACTGATTACAGATTTTGATTTTGTTCTGGTGTGTTTGTTTTTGTGTGTGTCTGTGTCTGTGTGTGAGTGAGAGAGTGCATACATGTCCACATGCTTCATATATATATATGTGTGTGTGTGTGTGTGTGTATATATATATATATATATATATATATATATATATATATATATATATATATATATATATATATGTGTGTGTGTGTGTGTGTGTGTGTGTGTATTAATGGTACTGCTCATAGAATTTTTCTTTTTATATCCAGTAGATACAGACAGACACACTTATGTGTCTCATTGTAATCATGGGTATGTCTCTTATCTTATAAAGATAAGCAAGGCTATGTTCCATAGGTCAAGAGTTTTAGGTAGTTTTTTCAATATCATTTTTATCTCATACTCTATAAAATTAGTATATAAATATCCAAACTGATATATCTGTTCATGTTAATTATTATTTGTAGTTTTTTCTCATCTGTAAAAGATCTTGTTATTATAGCTTATGACTGGGATCGGATCCATTTAATTAAATTGTTTATTTTTTAATACTGTAATCGAATAGGGCATGAGTTTGTAAACGTGTGTGTTATAGAAAATGAAATGGAAAGGTATTAAATGATTGATATTTTTTTAACTGATCGTAAAGAAAAGAAATTGATAGTAAAGAAAAAGACAGATCACGCTATTATCAAAAATATATAATCAGACAATTGACTTCATACAGTCTAGATATATACATCTGGATCAGGCATCTCATTCCTTTGTATCCCAATAAGGAGATTTTTGTGATGATCTTCCTCTATCTCCCAAAAGATAAGAAATAGTGGTAGTATTCAGATAAGAGACAGGTTTCAGTTAGCCATCTTAGTATCCATAGGTGACCAGTTGGAGAAGGTACCATTTGCAGTTTTATTCCTTTATCAGGAAGTATATTCTCAATTGGAAAGTTGTATCAGGTTTCAGAATGTTTCCCAGACTGTGTCAATTACTTCATATTGTTATATTATCTGGTACTTAGTGTATCAAGAGAATGACAATTTTTCCTTATAATAGTATCAACAACTAAATATGTCTTTTTCTTTATAAAAAGAAAGGGTGTAGAATGATTGTGATTATTACCATCATTAATTAATGTTGTTACTATTACTCTTCTTATCATTAACAATAATGTTTATGACACTTCTTGTTCCTATAATTATTGAAGCATTACAGCGTCAGGTGTCTCCAGTGATTCACAGCAGTTAAAATCAAAGTATATTTAACTGGTTATTTTAGCTCACTATTATGCACTCTTGTTAATAGTAAAAGTTAATTATTTATCTCTATACAGACAACAAAATGTGGAGGACTGCCTTAGCGGTGGGTGTAACAAGTGCCTTGTGGGCTGCAGGGAGACAAGGCTTCAAGATCTTTGATATTTTGATACCATCACTAAATGGATTACAGCTTGCATCAGTTGCTGCTGGCATTTATATTACCACTGGAGGTTACTACACACTTTGGCTAGCATATAACACTTTACCCAGGGACCTCACGTAAGTTAGCTCTGGCTTAGTCATGATGATTCTGCAGAATATGATGAAGTTGTTATTGCATAGATCATACTTTTTATGAGATTGACTTAATGGTCACAGAAATTTTAGGTTGAAAAGGAAAACTAATTTGATAATATTTTACCAAATATTTCTCTTACAGGGCAGCTTGGAGATATGTACAGTGCCACATAAAACTGAAGACAGCAGCCTTCCGGAATACCACTGTGCCAAAGATGTTTATGGAAAATGTCAGAAGAAATCCCAATAAAGTAGCACTCATTTTTGAAGATCAAAAGTGGACATTTGCAGAGGTAAGATTGGGTTCAGTGTAAATATTTCCATACTTGTTATAATGCTCAAAGCCATTTTCAAAGGAATGAATGGTATACAGTAAAATCTCTAGCATGTTGCTCACCTCAATCAGCTAGTTTAATTGTTCTTTTGCTTTCTTTCACACTTCGGTTACAAGTATGAAACTCTCAAGATGCACATGTCTGTGTGTGTATGTGTGTTTGTGTGTGTGTGTGTGTGTGTGTGTGTGTGTGTGTTTGTGTGTGTGTGTGTAGGTATATATATATATATATATATATATATATATATATATATATATATATATTATGCATATATATTCTGTACATTGTAAAGTTAGGAAGAGGCTTAAGAACTTTTTGCTAGAAGAAGTATCCACAAATACACCTCATGCCTTACTTCATTACAACCATTTTGGTAATTAGACATTGATAACATGATTTTACATTAATGTGAATTTATTCTTCTCATAACTAATAGAGCAGATTTTCACTATTTTATATTTTTATTTAGACCTGTTACACATGCATATTGCAATTCATATTTATTGAAACAATACTATTTTATCCTTTTTTTCTAGCCAATAGCAGTCATTACAGCAGCAGTCAAAATGGACATCTTACTCTGATACTCATCCTGTAATTCTCAGTTAATATTATCTATCTGCCTTTACTTGCACATCTGTAGATTGACGAGTACAGTAACCGCGTGGGCAACTTCATGGTTGAGCAAGGTTTCAAACATGGAGATGTGGTTGCTCTTTACATGTGGAACCGGCCAGAGTATGTGTGCACATGGCTTGGTTGTTCAAAGGTGAGCTTAATCTTTGTTTTTTTTATTGTCACATCTTATGTTTTTGTCATATTTTGTTGTGTCTTTTTTTATACAAAAAGATGTGTTTAGTATGTGGAAGTGATAAATGTGATATTACAAATGCCATTGAAATAGATGGTCTTCATATAGAAGTAAGGTTTTGATATGTATTAAAATAAGTTGTTCTTCATTAAGGTTACAGCTTTTGTCTACCAGTGTATTATTTTGGAAAATTATGCACTTTCTTTTTTACCTTCAGGTGGGTGTTATTCCAGCTCTGATCAACTTCAACCTGCTGAACGATTCTCTCATTCACTCCATAAAAGTGGCAGAGTCAAAAGCACTTATATGTGGACTTGAAATGCAAGAAGGTACAAAAGTTATGTCTGAATTACTAAAGAAAAATTATCTCAAACCAAAATTTTAGAATAAGCATTATTGTAAGAATGGATAGATATAAAATATATTGATTCTCATATTATTTGTGACATAAGCTCTAAGGTCATTTTGAGTTAATAGGTGAGTTTTTCACAAACATTTTCAGGAATTTTATCTATATTCAAATATTTCAGCTGTGAAGGACGTGCAGGATCAGCTGTCACTACCAATCTTTGTATCAGGATTAGGAACTAAAAAGCCCTCATTGACAAGTAAGTTATTCATTAGTAAAAGTCTTATAGTTTTCCATGGCATTTACAAATTTGGATGTATTCCTCAATATGATTTATATAGAAAGCTCTTACTGCATGGTTACTCATATTAGTATTTTTCTGTCAAAATGTCATTGCATATTTTAGAGAAAATTAAAGGCTGAGATTATATAGTTTTTACGAGTGTCTAAATGTCAACTGTACAGTATCAAATAACTTAGTATGAGGGATTGTGAATGACCTATTACTTTGTCTCACTTAATATTACAACTCTTAATGCGCTATTCTAACTACCATATTTTCTACTCTCTTGGTAGAAATTGAGATTCAAGCTCTTGTGACATTAGGGTAGTTAACCCATTGCAGAGAGGGATAGATTTGCTTGCCCAGTTTCAGGATAGGTTTTTTTTTTAGAGCAAGGCAGCTTCATGCAACATACCTTGACTTTTCCCACTGTCTTTCAATCACTCGTTGTAAAACTAGAGCCATTTTTGTGTTCATCATTTTTTTGTACTTTATTGTATTGAGAGATTTAAATGTGTCATATGACAGGCTCTATTAATGCTGCAATTGACTACAATTGTAGTTTAGGGTTCATATCAGCTCATTCTTTTCTTTATACTCAATGTGTTAGAAGTATTACTGTTTTATTGGAGGACAAAAACAATTTTTTCTTTCTTTCTTTCTTTCTTTTTTTTTTTGTGTGTGTGCTTCCATCAACAAATACTAAAATTATAACCATCCACAATGAAGATAGCATGAAGAGGTAGGGAAGAGGAAGGAAACCTGTACTTATGACTGTAAGTGCCATAGTACAAGGCAGCCCTACTGGCACAGGAACAGATTGTAGACACTGGGCATAGCTTGAGTCACCTTCCTGCTCATCCTTCATCACAGATATTTTAGAGCAAGAGGTCAGCAACTACTTGAGTGCCATCTCTCTTCAAAGATAGTGCTTGCTAGAGACCGTGGATGGGGGCCACTCAAAACTCTCGCTCCTGCTAATTCTAAGAGAAAGTGGTGCCATTTAGGTTTTGGATTTTAAGTGAAACCCATATGCTTAATATTACAGCAATAATAGTAATTATGGTTCCCATTGTCATCATCACACAGTCATTACTCAGTACACTAAAGAAACCCACTGATCAAAATCCCCCAACATCATGTAGGCCACGATACCCGTTGTCAAGCCAAATACTCCTACATTATGTATGTCCACATTGGGTTTATTGACAAATAGCATCCTTATTGTAAAACAGACTTAGTAACCATCTAGACTGGAATGTTGTAAATTGGAAATCCTAATCATTATATAGGTTTACTGACATTT